>CAEGAE010101696.1:0-25314 GCA_903067095.1 Girardinus metallicus | reverse complement strand
ACACTGATACCAGCCTGAACAGTAGTGATTTACATTAGGTTTCACTTTATTTACAAACCCACTAAAAATCTCTCCTTTGCTCGCAAAACAATAACAAAAAAAAAACTAAGCAATTACTTCTAACTCAAATAAACTCTTAAAGTATACATAATAATAATAATAATAATTAATAAGAAGAGAACAAATAAATAAATAAACTTGTAATCAAAAATACAATACACAATTTAATAGAAAACACTCTGTACGTTCTGATGACGTCACTAAGTCATCATGTGACTCCCTCCGACGCCACAATCCGGAAGCAACCCTATTTGAAAATAGAACCGGGAAAATGTTTGAAGCTGAAAACAACAGCTTAGGATGGACACGTTAACTGAAGCAGGAACACCGCGTGTGCACCCACGATGAACCGCGGCAGTTTAAGCTGCAACAAAAAGTAAGTTAGCGATTGTGTGTGTGCGGGCGTGCTCGGACGCTGACACGGACTCTGTAATTAAGTCTTAGCTCGTGACTGCTCCTCCGTCACACACTCCTTTGGGGGAAAATACTTTAAAATATATGGATGGTCATTGTCTTATTCAAAATTTAACAAGACCATCTCGTTAGTTCAGGCTTCATTAGTACTTAGGTTTCCTCTCCCAAGAAAGAAGAAATGACCGTTTGTCACCTTTTCTAACTATTGCACATTTTCTTGAAGGCTTCAAACCATTTTGCTTTAATTAACACAAGCCAGGCAAGGAAAATGGTGCTGTTTGTATTTTGCGTACTCCTGCCTAAAATCAGGGCTATATCTGCTACCCATTCCATCAATATTTCACACACATGTATTATAGTTATTTTAATGTATTTACATACAAAAGAAATAATCAAGACTGGACTTCATCAAGAAGTGCAGTCTGCTCTGTCTCTTCTTGTAGATATCTTCACTGCTGTATCTGTATCTCAGTGTTCACCTGTTGTCCAGGTGAACACTGAGGTATTTATACTCCACCATCACTTCCACTTCTTCACACATGACCTAATCCTGTTTCTTTTGAAATCTACAATAATTTCCTTGGTTTTCTTCAAATAAAACAGGCAGTCAAAATCATTTTTAGAGGGAGGTCTCAAGAATTTACAGATTTTAGCTATTTGTTAGCGGCTGTGGTCTGTCAGCCATGCCAATAATGGAAATCTACTGAAGTTTGAACCCTTGAACTTTTACATTTTTGCATATTGCAACCACAAACTTTAATGTTCACTGCCTGTGCTTATTTCTGCCTGTTGTTTTCAAATATAACACATGTACAAAGTGCACAAATTGGAGAACATTCATCCTTTAAACTAAAAAAAAAAGAGTTTGATGTTTGATCTTGATGGTAATTTTAGCTATGCAGGATGTTTTTATGCTACTAAAATATTGACAGTATAGCAAAATGACAGAGAAATCACAGAGATCAATGCAGACATTAGCATATGCTATTATGTCCATGCTTTAGCAAGCACTACGCTGTAAGGAAACAAATGGGAGGATACCTAACAATCAAATTCAAGCAAACATGCAGCGATATGACGCCTGCAGCTGTTCTTCTTGCAGCAATCACTGTATCTAATTAGTGCAGTTAGTGAATGTCCGGGCGTACTTTGGATGAGCCCACACTGAGTCTTTTGATAATAGCTGCTGCTAATTGTGATCATAAAAAGAGGCTTGACCGCTCAGTAATCAGCTGCGTTGCTCTGCAGTGCACACCTCGTCACCTTATATGGATGTTGGTTGAGAAAATTAGATACTTAGACGTAAGGCAATTAGAGAATCCATATGACCAAGTAATGCCTGAACATCTGCTAAAAGATTTAATGCTTCTAACGTAGTTCATTAGTGTAAACTTCAAGGACTAATATCCAATTAAGTCCTTAGCAGGACAAACAGAGCCAATAAGATTTCAGTAAGATTAACTTTTCCCCTTTCAGTTCAAAGGTTGGAAAGGCTTATGGAAAAATCAATGAGACGTCTACAGCAAAACAACCCTAACTGTAAGCCATATTCATCATGTTTTTAAAAGTCAATTAAACTGGGCTGAATACAATAAAATATGATTTGAGCTCTGCTTTTGGACACAGAGACATGGCGAGTTAAAATTCTTTAAAGGTCATGACCAATTTTATGGACAGTAAACCACAGCAACAATAGCCGGTTTTATATTTTATTTTAGTTTGTGATCTTTCATATTGTTTTATGTTATCAGTGTCACTGTTAAACGTGTGAAGCTAAAGTTAATGAAAGAGATGAAGAATCCAGAACTGATTTAGTCAAGGTCTGGTTCTTTTTCTGTTAAATTGTGAAGTGTAATGCAGATATTATTGTCACCTACCAGTATTGCATCAGATGTTGTATTTTCTTAAATTTGGGTGAAATTATTAGAGGTGAACAAAGATTTTTGGATGATAATTTTTCTATTTTTTTGGACATTTGGAAACTTGACTTTCCAATTTCAGTTTTTGCTGGTTCTGATGTATCTTGCTGCTAGGACAGCTCGTTTCCTAAAATGTTTTCTTAAATACTTGTCTTCCTGCTGCCTTATTACTTCACAACAATACTGACAAAATCACACAAATGCTTGTGATTTTTTTTTTCTTCAATATAATACTGCTAACACAATTTGCTTGTGAAAATGCTACAAGATTACTTCAAATTAAGATGCTTTTGGTACCTGTTTAAGGTACCAAAAGTACCTTAGACTGGCACTGTTTTTTGGTGGGTAGAACCACTGACCTAAAAGCTTAAGATCCTTACCTTCACTAGAAGATTTATAAAAGGTTGTCAACATTTTCAAAGAATGTTCCAGTATAAAGAAGGGTTGAAAGTGCCAAAAACAAAAAAAAAAAACAGTCACTTCGCTGTCATATGTTCATACTGCATTTGCCTCAGGGTCAATTTGCTCCCTGAGGCAAAACAAAAGTAATGTCCAGCAGCCTCCAAGGCCCAGCTCTTTGTCAGTGCTGCTTGAATGAATGATGTTTCCTTTCAAATACAGTAACTTCTTATGGTTTCTTTACTTTATTTAGCTGTACTTTTAAACATATCACTGATGCTAAGAATAACCAACATTGAGTTTTGCCTCTCGGAAATAACTTTACTCTGATATATCGCCAAGTAATGGTCTCAAATTGAGAGCAAGTTGAGAAAACATTCAGCTTTCAGTTCGCTGGTTATGAGATTGGATGATCTCCTTCCTCACATATAAAACATTCGGATGCACCTGTTTGTGTAGAATATGTCAGAGCTGGAGTCTGGTCACACCCAAAAGTCAATGCAGATGCAAGAGCTGTTACTGGCTTTGTTTGCTGTGCTTTGCCAAAAGATCACATTATTTTTTAACAGGATGCACGTAAACAAACTCTCAGGAACACATTTATTTGCTCACACCAACATATGCAACTGTTTTCACATGCCTATGTATTATCAAAGTTCCCCATCCCAACCTCAAACAGCTGCAACAACAGGAGGTTAGAAAGCAGAATGTATTAACATCTGCTCATTGCAGATTAATGGGGAAAATCATCTGTAAATTAGGCTTGGAGCTTACTTTACTCATTTGTTCGTTCATTCATGCACTGAGGGAAGACGGAGAGAAAAGAGGAAAAAGATGCAAAGCCACTGAAAGTCAGCTCATCTCCTCACATCCTTCATTCCACACAGTCATTTGTTGTTTCTGTGCATCATAATTAATTTGTCTTCCACTGAAGTGAAACATTTCCCTCACAGTCATTTAAATTATGCTTATAATTGATTATTTTTGCACCATTAATGAATATACAATTTAAATAAAATAATGCAAATCGGAGAGGTGCTCAGGAGAGTGTGACCCAGTAAACCCCGGGATATGCCTAAACCAGTGGTGCCCAAAGTCGGTCCTCAAGGGCCGGCATCCTACATGAACTAAAACTACGTGTTTTAGTTCTCTCCCTGGTTTAACACACCTGGATCAAATGATGGCTCATTAGAAGGTCTAATAAGAACACTGACATGCTGAAAAGGTTATCATCAGCAGAGAGAGAACTAAAACATGCAGGACGCGGGCCCTCCAGGACCCCCTTTGGGCACCCCTAAACTAAAAGCTTTGGACAACCCTTACTTAGGGTGTAAGTAAGGGTTAAGATTTTGTCAAACCATCATTATTATATGATTAAGCACTAACAGAACAGTGTATTATTGCATTGTCATATTTGTTCTGGTACTTGACGAGAAATCTCTTGAAAGTCCTTAAAATAAAATTTTAATTTTTTAAACAAACTTCCTCCAGAAGATAATTTCTTCTTTCATATACTTGTTGCGCCTTCCACCCCATCTAAATGTCCTTCTTGTAGGACCTTAATTATGCAATGCTCTAAAATTAAAATAAACTTTTTAAGCTGCAATTATTCTTCTGACCAGCTGTGTTTGGAGTTAATTTAAAATTAATTTTCACCACCGGCGCGATACCGGTCTTAGTTTGTATACATTAGTGATATAATGATCATAACGTATCTCCCTTCTAGGTCAAATATACTGTCTTTGAATGCACACTGTATTGTTTTATTAACATACCAACTTCTATTTGTTTTTGAAATATAGTTAGATGAAAAAAAAATTCTTGGTGTGTCTGGTCTGAATTTGTAGGTTTTCTGAAGTAAGACAATGTAAGCTTCAAGCTTTTTCAGTTGATATATGATTTAGAATTTTTCCAGTCCAATGTATCTTTCATGTAACAAATTGTATATGATTCTTTTTACTTAATGTTTGATCTAAAACAAGTTTATGGTGTAAATGTACTCATGTTTGTATGTAGGCCAATTATACATAGCCTCCATTTAATAGATAATCAATATGTTGTAAATCCATTTACAAAGTGTTCTTTTGTCACTCATTTTGACATAATTTGAATGCAAAAGAAAACTAACTGCAATATTAAATTTATCTTTACCCTAACTTTACATTGGGTCTTTACTCATTGGAGCCACATTATAATAATGAAATTCAGAAACATGGCATGGAAAAATCCTAGCAACCCTAGGATTTTTCTTAGGCTTGCATCTTACGCAAACCTAGATGCAAAACAACTGTCATTTAAATTGAGCTTGCATAATTGAATGCCGATTTGAACTGTCACCACATGTTATATGTAAAACTACTCATCCCTTCCTGCTCACTGTAGACTCCTCCAACTTCTAATTTCTACCTTTTGTGCCCAAATCCAACTTTTCCTCTGTTGAAACCTGTCAACCGAACTGGAGGAGAGCAATGAATCAGCCTCCATTTCTACCTTTAGCATGAAGAATTGAGATATGATGTGCAAATTTGACATCATTAAACTCAATGAATATGATTGTTATGCTTATAGCAGGAAATTCAGCAATATATGTATGCAAATCCATCGCTACAGCCTAGTTGTTAAAATTGATTGAGGTCACACTGCTCTAAGGTAATGCATATCCACCTGCAGTCATTTGTCCTGTTTTATTGATTCTGCTTCAGAGTCTTTATTAGTTGGCATATAATTTCCCTCGGCCGGCTTGGCCTGTGAAAATGAGCTACAAGCTTATCAATGGCCTGTGGCCAGGAAATACCTTCATGAAGAATAGGCAAGTAGCAAGGGGTGCAGACATTAACTGACACAAATTGACTTTCCTTGACAAGATCATTTCAAATTGACCATTGCAAGATATTTTTTGTCCTGTAAGAATTTAGATGGGGTTAAAATGGAATACTTAATGATTAGGGAAATGTGTTGTACACTAAGGATATATTTTGGATTGTGTAAGCTTTTAATCTGTCAGTAGACCCACTCATGATTTCAATCAAGGACCAATTAGATATATGGACTAATTTGTGTCCAATGCTGCAAAGGTCAACATTGTTAGAATTTCAATCTGGTCATCAACACATCTCTGTGTGACTATTAGCTTTAATTAGATATTATGCTGCCATCATTAAATATACTTCAAAGTCTCTTTTGAAGACATCCCAAAAGACACCCTCATGTGCATTATTTCACCTAAAAACCTAAATGAAGAAGGTACAGAAAGACCTAATTATATGGAGGCTTGGCACATCAATCTAATGAAGGATTTGTTTAAAATCCCTGACTTCAACTTGTGAAGTTAATATATGTGGCTACTGAAGTCAATCTGTAAGTTACATTCTGGGAAATATGCTGCTTGCACTGAAATGTTAGGCTTGAAATTTTTAACATCTGAAGCTGAAACCTATGTGTGACTTTTACAACATAATTGAACAACGCAACATGTATAAAAACCACAAAATGAAGCAGAACATGTCTGTACTCACTAATCACTAAGGAACCAAACGCATTCAAATTATACCATAAAAAATGCATGGAGGAAAAATTTCATTGCTAAGTTTTATTAATTTCTCTCAGCTAGAAATTATTCATACCAAAGTTGTTTTTGTCAGAGTGTTGCACTTTTTGAATCAAATTTTTGTTTCTAATTGATTGTTGCTGATCGGGCACCACGAGTCTTTAATGAAAAACTTTAAAATACCTCTGAGAACAAACTATCATAATTTTCCACTGCTCCTTGTCGTCTCTGCCATCATCACCATGACCCTCGGCTAGTTTCATGCCTCAGGGCCACAATGCCCACTCTACGCTTCGCAGTTCCTCAGTTTTCCCCTTAAGCTGTGGAGGCTGACCTCCCTGCTGCTGTGACCGCTGGGGCTGCCGTCGTCCTGGCTGTCACAGCAGCTGCTCTTCAGCCAGCAGTAGCACCAGCAGCTTCTGCAGCTCAGCCGACCGCAGCCATCCCTGCAGCACCAGCAGCGTCCGAACCTTCTGCAGAATTCCACCTGGGGCCCTTAGCTGCAGAGTCTCTCTATACTCTCAAGTCCTTAGTTTCCTCAAGGGTCTCTGTATCATGAACCTTTCTCTACGAGAGCCTTCTTCAGCTCTGAAGCTTCTTCACTCATGTCTTTCTCCAGAGCTCCTTCCTGGGTTCCGGCATGAAGATCTTCTCCAGGACATTTTCTTTGGTCTTCCTCGTCTCCAGGGTCCCTCTGTCGGTTTAGGCCTCTACATTGGTCCCCCAGAGCCACAGCAGGTACATGTGTCCCTCCTGAGCACCGGTGTTCCCTCAAGGGTCATCCCCTACTATTTATCACATGATGTTGTGTGACAGTGTTTAAAAGATTGAGGTATTTTGAAAATATTTGGTGAAAAGACAAAAAATGTGATTTGAGGGAGACTGTAACGTCTGCTGCTTTTCCTTTGTCCTAGTCTAAGGTGTTCTGTCCCTTTCCCCTTCCCTCTGCTCAATTACCAATGCAGTGTGTACAGGCGAAAGACTCCAGCTGCAGCTTAAACCTAACAAGCTCAATTTCTTCTACTGGTCCCCAGATTCATTGCCTTGAAAGATTCTAGACACTGTTATTAGCAAGCAGAGAGACAGAAATGTTCTTCCTTTTTGCATAGAATGTCTCCAAAAAGTATTCCCTGTTGTCTTTCACCTCTTCCTGGGAAAAATGTTGATTTTCCAGTTTTTCTTGATTACTTTGGTGCATTTCTCTGAACAGGATTAACATTTTCATAGCTATTTATACAACCTCCATAACATTTAGCCATTTGTTCACATCACAATAGCAGATTCTCATTCTTTCCAACAACTGCAAATGCTTTTGGACTTCATGCATCAGTTTCTTCATACAAGTCTGCTTTTTTTAACATCGTCATGCCAGTGAAAATGAACTATCTGTATAAGAATATTAAACTATATGTTAGAATCTGTCAAGCAAAATTGATGCATTTCTTTATCATTTTTCCCTGAAAATGTCCCCCGAGTTCTATAATTTCTCTTGGGTGAACCTTTCACTGATATTGTTCAAAGTTTTACCCAAAGGGTGTTTTTTATGTTTGCTGCAAGAATGATTGTTGTTCTAATTTGTTCACAGCAATGTGCCAAAGCAAAGTTCAAAGAGCATGCACAGTAAAATGTCAAGCATATGTATTCAGTGTCTTGTACTGTAATTACCTCACCATAAGACTACACTGTAGATTTTAAATGGCTGCGCAAATAATCAATAGACATAAACATATTGCTGTCTTGAGCTTTTTCAGGTAGTGTCACAAAGATCTGGATTTTCTGCATTGGAAAACAGAGTGAATTGTGTTAATAAAAATAAGACAAAGCCATTTGATTATGATTTTCATAAACAATATTGCCAGAGCTTTTAATTTTGATGACTCTGACACTTTCATTGACATGAATACTTGCTCTCGAGGAATGGACTGTCAATTTTAAACAAGTGGCACTCTTCTGTAAGTTACAGAGTGCAAAAGAGTCCATTGCAGTTTCTGCTAATTGTTTTGGGAAATGCACTACTGGTATGTAAATATTAATTGGGATTTAGACAAGGCACCAAAGCAATGGAGAAAAACTGTATGAATGCCCCAGATATTTTCAATAAGATGGAGTTTGGAGCCATTCCACCACCTCAGTGTTGGGTGATTTGGGACATTGATCCCAAACACGCATCCAAGCCGATTTTGGAATGGACAACAGTGGCCGAAATTTCATGTCTGGATTGGCCCAGAACTCAACCATTTCAAACAGTTATGGATTTCGCTGATATGCCAGGTTCATGGCAGAAAACCAACTAATTACTTTCTTTTAATATTAAAATATCTTTTCATTATAAATGGTTGTGTTATGCCACTGACATGTTGTTTTACACTATAAAACTAAAAGCAAACATACATTGTTTGTTCCCAACAAGATAAAGATGACAATTGTGTTATATTCTGATACTTGAAACAGCTGTCCATTTATAAAAAAAATCTACCATGACAAAATTCTATGTGGCACAAGGATTATGCGTCTAATCCAGCGGGCATCCATAATCTAATCTGTCCATTTTATGTTGCTTTAACTCCATCCTTTAGAATTAATGGTGCTTCCTTCCACGCTGCCTGTAGCTGTCTGCTTAGATGTTTTATATGTTTGACTGGTTGCATACACGATCTTGCAAACTCTCACCTAGTTTTAAGTGCACTGTGTGAGACGAATGATACGCACTTGTCCATGTCTAAATCGACCCTGGCCTGGTTTGAGCACATCTAGGCTGCTTGAATGCTGGCTTCAGTGAATAGTAGCAGCTGTCTTGCTGAGACATTCCAAGTGACAGGGTGGCTCTTCATGTCATATCATTGTTATGCGCCAGTGCTCAGACACCAGTCTACTGGCTCAGATGCACACACCGAGACCTGGATAAGCGTCCCCAAAGGAAGGAAGGCGTTCCACGGATAAGAATGAGAACAGTATAATCATGCCAGACCTGGGTCATGTTGAATGTGTGTCTGTCTTTGTACCGAGTTGTGCATGTGTGTGAATCTACATGCCTGAATGTGGGAACGCTTACGCTGGAATGATCCAGAGAAGAAAGGCATGGGTGCGTATTTCTATATTAACTTCTCCAAGGGCATACTGTCATAATGAATACATCATCCTGTTATCTGAAGTCAGCAGTATTGCTGATACCTTATTTCCTGAATAGACTTAAATAGCTCACAGTAAAAACACACACACTTCTCCCAATTCTCCCAAAAGTTGAATTTCATTGATCCAGTAGGCCGATGTTGGCATCATTGTAATTATATTAGCTGTGATTTTTTTGTTTTACAGTAATGTAGTACACGTAGCACAGCAAATATAATTATTTACCCTCAAAGACTATTCTCCTCAAAGTTCCTTTAAAGTATGTGTCGCAGACTTTTTGAATATCTTCTATCCTGTACCCAATGTATTTAGTTGTCTTCAAATTTGTTCTTTTAGGTTAAATTTAAATAGTGATTATTGTGTGTAAATCTGTCCTTCTATTCAGTTTATTCCTTCTAAGAACCTTGAAAGTAAAACTGGTTTAGCCTTGAGAAGGCTTCTCAAACTCAATTATACTGGGACCAATGTGCTGGAGCTTTTAGATGCGTCTCTGCTTCAACACACCTGAGTCAAATAATTTGGTCATTAGCAACACTATAGTACTCAATGCCCACTTAGGAGAAATTCCAGCTACTTGATTCAAGTGTTTGAGATCACAGATGCATCTAAAAGTTACAGGATAACAGTCCTCAATGACCACAGGACTAGATTAAGATGAAGATTACAACATTGATTATGCAATTTAAAGCAGCTCATGTTCGTCTCAGTGACTTTCCATTGTTTGTTTACAGTGGGATAGTTTTTTTTTTTCCCTACTTTTCAAACTTTTTGTCAACTCACAGACTTTATCCTTTAGAACATAATGTCTTTTTCCATATAAATTAAAGTTTGTGGAAGGCATTAAAGAGCAAAATGGTGAGTGGGAGAGGAAAGATGGTGAAAAGGGGCTTAAACTGTTAAAATCCTGCCTTATGGGAGAGAGACTACAGACAGTGACACCAGGCAATTCATTAGTGGCAGGAAACGCTGTGATCCGAAGCAGCTGTGAGCATGCTAATGTTCTTCCCTTGACTGGACATGCCACTCTTTGGCCTGATGTCAGTGTAGGAGGCTACCAGATTACTCTCACGAAGCAGATGTTTGGAAAGGACTTTTAACATTCCTTGTGGCCCTGATGAGTAATTAATTCTGGCATTCATTTTGCACAGAGGGCTTTAATTTTTATTTATCCAGTTTAGGCTTGCTGAAGTCACTCTTTTTTATGGTCTCTATCGTATACCTATTGCACATTCATAGTATTTCTGGGAACTCCAACATTTACATTGCCTTTCATCAAAGGAAACCAGTGGATGAAGTGGTTCTAACTGCATGTGGACTAAATCAATCTATTTTCCAGATATGGTGGGCTGTTTCTCTAAAATTAAAAAAGCACGCATGCTGGGTGGCACTTTCATTTCCTGCCTGCTCTCCACACATAGGAATAATGTATCAAGAAGCTTTAAAATTATTAGTCATTTCATAATACAGATTTGCGGAGTTTTATTTACATTTTGATTATTGCATTCATACACACGTTAGAAGTTCAGAAATTCAAAGTGTTTGGAGGGTTACAGTATGAACGAAGTAGTTTGCAGGTTAAAAACCTTTAATGGATGTGATAATCTAAAACCACTGAATTATGTTTTATGCTTGTGTTAAATATGAGATAAAATTATATTATTAGGAACCAGGTGGCTATTTCCTGCAGCAACTGCTTAAATGATACCCACTAGACATTTGGTTTAATTAAATTGTCATTGCCTTTTTTCTCTGCTATTTATATCACACAGAGAGAACCATACAGCAAGAAATGGTACTCAATACAAATGAGTTAAAACAAACGTATGTATTGAATAAAAATGTAATTTCTATATTAGTATGCAAAGGAACCAATGAACAATTGATTTGATTGATTGTTAAGTATTTGGATCTGCAGTTGGGAGACGTGGCTTGAATGTGGACCCAAGGACGCATTCTTAGTTTTGAGGTCAACAGCCCTGTTGCTCTGTCGGCCTTAATCATTTTTCACATTAGCATGTTGGCACTGCTGGAGATCGATTGGCTGCCCGCGCTCGGCATGTGTTCTGGTTTTGCTTCAATTACACTTGATTCGAATCAAAGATAATTTATTTGTTCTACAAGTGGAAGAGAATCACACCAACCCAGCTTACTCAGCACTGGTAGAAAGAAAGTTGGTTATTGATCAATCTCTTATTATATCTGTTACAGGTTTGCTTATGAGGGCAGTAGCACACCAGCCACAGTTCAACCAACCTGTCATATGATTTAATACCAATGCATACTGATGCTCTCAACCTTCTTTAAGTAAAATCAGGTTTGCTCTATATAGCTCTGTGGCTTCTTTCTCCAACACATACATTTATTTATTTCAGCATAATCCAGCTATTTCCAAATTTGGTGGAAAAACTAAGCTATGTTTCATGTTGTGAAAATGAGTGTTGGTTTTTAGGAGCTTGTTTGTATGTAAAACATAAGCTAAAAGAAGAAGCGTAGTTAAGTCACTTCTTTCACCTGGTTGTGATCTTTGGGTTTTGTGTATTTCATATTTTAAACTGTCTTATTTCCCTATTTTTGATGTTTTGTGTTTTTCTTATCTGTGATGGTGTGCAACCAAAATATCTTTCCTCTCCACATCTTTAGTTGTGAGTAGCTTAGGAAGATTTCAACAAACAAATCATAAAAGGCTCTGAATGGCCTGACTTTGACATTTGTCAGCTTTTACCCAAATAGTTTGCTGCTTGTGGCTTTCAGTCCTATGTACCGAAACTCAGGATTGTTCCATGTGCTTGGAGATGGAGTGTCTAAGTCTATGAATCCTAAACTCTGAAACAGCTTGCCCCTTCAACTTTGCTTTCAGTTTAGTTTGTACATAACAAATGACAATATAACTGTAACTGTTATGCTAACTGAAACTTATAGCTAAAATACACAAAGTCAGAATAGTTTACCCAAGTTTGTTTGTTTATATGATGCTTCATCTTATACATCTTGAGTGTACAGGACAGTTCCATGTGCCATAGGTCTGCTGAAGTACAACATAGTTTTAGCTTTTTCAAGGACCCAGAAGTGTGACAAGAAAAAATTTAATTGTACAACTGATATTGACTGGTGAAAACTGAAACAAAGTATATAGAGCTAAATTTTCAATAGGATGAGATACAGATTGAAAGCAAATGAAGACAGTTTAAAAATATTACACTGAGTTTCAATTTAAATGCAATTCAATGGATTTCAAAATAAGCCAATTCAGGTTCAGATGAAGCATTCAAGAAATTTAGATCCAATCTAAGCAATAAAAATCTGAATGTAACTTATTTGAATGTAGCTTCAAACAAAGTTCTGCCCATATTCTTCTGACTTTCCATGGAGAGACTTTAAATCTTCTTTGTTCTCATAAGTTGATATTTTAAAGATGAATACAAATAAAAAATCCAGTAAAATCACTCAGCCCACTTCACCATGAACACATCTTGGTGATTCATGAAATAGTAGATTAGCAATAGAGGAAGATTTATCTGCTTTTTAGAAAGCATAAGTAAAGTGAAAGCGACTACAGTTTTTTATCTTCATTAATTTCTCTTGATTCCTGCTTAAATATGGCAAAAAATAATTATTAGTTGTGCTGCTATGTTTTATATAATCTGCTCTTTATATTGAACCCTTTGGCTTCAGACAAGAAAGGTTTTAGCAGTTTTTCCTACTTGGATGGTAGTCATTTATTTAACACCTGTTTGGTTGTTAAATTTATATGAATCTAATGTATATAAATATGTTTGATACAGATATAGTGTATCCATTGTTACAGACCTAATATTACAAATGTGCATCCATAATATGCAGACAAGTATAGCTTGTGAGATTTAATGTTGGAGAATAGTAAAAAAACTGAAGTAAAAAGCTAAAATAAAAAGCCTGTTATGTGGGAAAGTTTTAGATGTTCTTAAAACACTTCTGTACAGCAAGAAACTTGTTATTATAATAATCACATCACTATTGCTTCTGCTTTTGTTCATCTTGTCTGGGCATATAGCACATATAGCAGTTCTGTGTGTGCGTGTAGCGTTAACAGAAATACTCAGTGATTCCAGTATCGAATGTATAAAAGCATCAGAGTTCTGTGCAGAATACTAATCAGCTGGAAACTATGGAAATGGTCCGGGATGCATTCAGAACCCTGCATGAAACAAACTTGAGAGGGAAAGGATTGCTATTTTACACAAAGGGAATATAAATGTACAAGGACACAGAAAAAATCATCCAGAAGCATAAATGCAATAAATATTTTCAAAACTTTGTACAACAAGCAATTCATCCTACCTCTTGGGAGATTTTGACATTCAAAAAAACTTGAAAAATAGATAACATTCAAGAATACAAATGATCCTTCTGGCTGAAACGGAAGACTGGAAATGAAGAAAGTAAAAAACATGTATGAAAGTGTTACTGGTACAGGTAAGAAAAAAAAAACTTGAGGTAGCTAGACTTTGAAACTGTGACGAAATACTAAATTCATCACAGAATTGTGGTGGGAATGAAAAAATCAGATGTGCCCAAACTTGACATGGCTATTCATCTTTGGCTTGACAGCTAGTTAGCTAATGCTATAGCTAGCTAGTAAATGCTAATGGTTGTACCAGTAATTAACACAAATTAACAGGCATATTTGCTTAATAATGTACCTTATTATTTGTTAAAAGAATGAACATGGCGGTACAAACGTCAAGTCAGCAGAGTTAGTTTGCTCTCAGTCTGTGTGCTGGACTGTTAGTTGCTGCTCAGCACGATATGCGCAGTGAGAAGCTGACTACCAGTGGCGGCGGCAGGGTGTCGCTAGGGGGTGCTATAGCTCCTCCTGGAAAAGTCATAGCACCTCCAGTTGTAGTTGTTGCGGCATTTTCATCAAAAGACACAAAGTAAAATTGATTATTATATACTGAGTAAAAAAAAGCATCTCACAAGAGGATTTGAACTTTGACTATTCGTATTATCCCTTACAGGAAACGATTGACATGATGCCGGCTCCCCTCCCATGCAGACGTGAAGCAATCTTCCCCCGATCATTCCAGGGTATTTGTCAGCAACTGACCAATCGGCGGTCGGATTAATCAGAAAGTGTACGTAACCAATCTAGATGAACTGACTTGACAATCTTGACTGTTTATCATAGCAAACTACCATATGTTAGTCAGCACGAAGGTAACCGGTAATAAACATAACATTTTTTTATCATAATAGTGATAGTTAAATCAAGCCCTGTAGCGGTTAATTAGGCAATTAAATAAACACAGGTTAATTAAAAAATAAAAAAACAAATATGACAATATGACCCTTTGCACCTGACGTCACTGATGTCCAAACCTATGTGCTCCTGTGTACATGTGGTAGCCTAATATCGCTTTTCTTTAGTTGATTTCGCAGTAAAATGGTCACAAGGTGCTGTGCGGTCGGCTGCACAAACAGACAAGGGTCAAAACCAAGCTTGTCATTTTATTTTAATGAAGGAAGATGATATCAGCCGTCAGTCATAATGACTGGCAGCTCTCGGTGTAACCGCGGATTTACAGCGAACACTTTATACAAGGTAAGAAGATTAACGTTCATGTACTTTATAAGTAAGTATGGTTAGTAAGATATCAAATATCGTATTATGGAGAAGGTAGAGTCTAACCATCGGTAACCATGGAAACAGTGCCACGCCGTCTTGTAACCGAGCATATATGGATAAAATGATTAGCGTCTCGTCTTCTGTATGTTTTTAAGGCTGCTTCGGTTTAAGGGGAAACACTGTTCATGACATAGTGACATAAATCGTGTGATTTCAGGCAAAGTTGGTAATTTGATCAACACGTCAGGAGGGAGGAGGTTCGGGTCAGGAGGGAGGAGGTTCGGGTCAGGAGGGAGGAGGTTCGGGTCAGGAGGGAGGAGGTTCGGGTCGGTTTCTCAGCTAGCTGTTTCAGGCTTCTGTAAATACCGCCGTCTATGAGCCCAACCAGGTGTGCTACCTTCACAGACAAATTAGCTTGACTCCAGCAAGTAGAAACCACGAATAAACTAACAAAAACAACTTGGGAAAAACAGTTCAATACTTCCGATTCTCCCTTCCGATCTACATCATGGCGCTTCGAATGATTAAGTGATGTAGCTGCAAAGGGTCAATACTAGAGTATTCCCTTTGTCATAAATGCTGTTTTAACCTAAACAATGTAATATTATCTGGAAGTCATCCGGCTAATGACTCAAGGCTTCGTGCTGACCTCTAAGCATCAAATAAACGCAAATCAGTCTGATTAAAATAACAATACTAGTGCGTGTGTGTTAACTATAGGGGAAAAAAAAGATCCTTCATAGCATCCTCAGTAAAATGCTTATCTCCCCCTTTGCACCTGCAGAGCTGCCACTACTGACTACTTATTGTTACTAGTGAGTTTAACTCTAAATTAAGTAATGTTCTCTCTAAATATCAAGTAGATTGCATTTTTCACATTGGAAGTAAATGTTACTTAATAAGTACAAGCAATAAGAGCATATATTTTTGATAGCCTAGTAAAGTGTATGTAAGTCAGGGTAGGTATTGGATTTTACAGTGCAGTATCAGTGACAAAAATGACTGAGCTGTGTATCACAGCTCAGTCCTGTTCATGGACTTTGAATGTTGCAGGTCACAGCACTGAATACGAATCAGTTTACCTCACTCTCCTGTGTGTGCACCATGCTGCAGGCACTAAGGGAGATAACACTAACTCGCATTGATCCTCCATTCCAGCTCTTTTGTTAGCTGATTACAGAGGAGGCTTGTGACCACAGGCTGTTGCATTGCAGTGGCCCAATGTCAGGTTTAACTTGGGGCAAGGCATCCCGAATATATTATGTTGAGGGATTCTGATAAATCACTGAGTGTGGCTAATCCAGGATGTTGCTCTCGACTTGAAGGACGCAGAAGGCAAATTGCCTCGAAGGTGACATGAATCATCATTTTGTACAGAACTTTGCATGGGTGTTGTCAAATGCCATGGTCTGTTGTCTTCTGAAAATCCACTGATAAATTGTAGTCGTGTACTTAAAATGCAGTGGAACAAAGAAAACGCACTCATACGCAAAGTAAATATATGTTATAGTCTTAGAGTTTTAGTGAATGATAGTGAAGTATTGCAGCCTAAAAGGTTTGTAAAGCCAGACGATTTTAGAACGACACTGTTGTTTTGTTTTAAACTGTTATTGCAGAGATTGCATTAAAATTTATAAAGTTTTAAAAATAAAAATTGTTTATTTCATGGAGTCATGTGAAATCTGTGCTCTCTCCATTGAGAACAATAATTCAGTAACTCTTTTAGGTGACCTGAACTGCTGTGGCCCCTATAGAGAGAGAAACATTACTATATTACAACATGGTTGATAATTGGAAGAAAGTGTTAACTGTTAATAACTGGTCAAATCAGGCTTCCCTCTCCCCAACCAGATTCAATCTTTTGAATCTTTGAAGCCTGTTTCCTTTCTATTCTTGTTTGCAGAGTCCCAACATTCAAACCACCGTATGTTTTTTTTGAATATACTATCCAAATGCCACTCTCTGGTTGTTCATCAGTATCAGAGAGGTGAGTCTGCACCTGTGGACATTTACCACCATCTCCTTGGTTTTTGTTATTCAGGAGGTGGTGCCACAAAGTCCTGAGTCTACTACCTATACTTTGAGTCATCCTAGTAGTTGGCACATCTGGTTTTACATTCAAATAACATTTGGGTCCCTCTTAGGTTTTAAGCTGTGCCACTGGGGAGATTGTAGGATATAATGTCTGTATAAGTGAACGAGTAGAAGGATAGATTGTTGTTTGGTTGTATCCATTGAACTTTGGGCTGTAAATACTAAACCCAAATCTTGGATATTTTTGGTGAAGGTAGCCAGAGATGCATTGAAAGCATCATAGGATCGATGGGGGTCTGATGATATTGCATTTTTGATGACTGCTACTTGAGAGGTATCCCCCTGGCTGTAGCCATAGCAACCCCTCAGTAAAGCCTCTCTATTCTTTTCGGTGCTTTTATAGAGCCTCACAGAACTGAACCCTCATGAATTCAAACGTGAACGCAGAACTCTCACATTTATCTTATCAACAAAGCACTTATTTAAATAAAATCTCTTATGCAAGTTTTTTTTTTTTTTTTTTGGTTTTGAAAGGTGTTTGCATAATAAACGTACTTCAAATCACTCTCTTTCCATGTCTCTTTGTGGTGTGTTTAAAACAACCTAGTGCCAATTCCGAATGCTCTTATCTGATCTCCTCAACCCTGCATCACTGCATAAATACAAAAGCAGCCAACGTTTTTATCCCAAAGTCAAACAGATCCAGTGTGCTTGTATATTCTCTTTAGGTTACATCTATCTATAGCAACAGTGTCAAAACTATTTTCATTTTCTGCCATATCAAAATCATGACTGTCCTCAAAGCCCCTGTTGTGGCAGAGCGTATTGCAGTACTTATCACTGATTTGATAAGTGCTACTTTTTACCATGACATAATTTAGAAGCATACAGATAAAAATCATATTTGGATGATAAAAAATTACATTTAGGCACACAACTTTAAGGTTCTATGTAGAGTCTAGAAGGCCACATAAATAGTTTTGGCCCTCTAGTATAGTAGTAGGACCTTCTGTACATTAAATACTTCTGTAAATTTATCTTTTCTCAGAGGGAAATTATAGGTCAGAAAAAAAAATCAAGTAAAGGTCAAAGCCAAGCACTATGCCAGACATTATGAGTGACAAGTACAAGCATAAAATTAAATGGCAGCATTAGTGTAGCCATTTAAAAATATGAAGCTGAACGTAGAAAAAAAAAGAAAAGGTGGAAGATGTACACATCTGATGAGAAATAAGAGTGGAGTTATCAACAGTGTAGAATGAAAAAAGTACTCCAACTGAAAAAAATGTAAAAAATAAACTTGAGAATTACCAGGGAGTAAGTATATAATCTTCCCATTAAATTGTCTGTACTGAGGATAACAGTTATTTCGGTTTTACAGCTGGGGTGACACGTTCTGTGTCTCATGTCAAAGTGAACAATGAGGGTTTATCTGGGACAGTCTGTTTTTGACAGCCCTTTGAATATGTATTGTGTGCAACAAAGTTCATATCCCTTTACCTATTTCACTTTTTATCACATTACCACCACACACTATAATAAGTTTATTGGATCTTTGTGTCGTAGACCAACGTAAACTTATGCATTCTTGTGAAGTGGTAGGAAAATGGTAAAAGATTGTCAAAATTTATGAATAAAAGTCTATTGTTGATCTGGTAGGTGAACCTCTGCCTCGGTCAGAGGTTTTTTACCCCTCAAGTAGATTTTCTTTAAGGATCACCCAGTACTTAAATGTATTTATGTCTATGGCCGTCTTTCCATCACCTCTGACCTTCATCCCTTTTTTAACTGAAGACAGCAAACCCCACAGCAGGACTCCATTACTTAGACTTCACCTATGACATAAAATAATAAAATGCTGTCATTTTTTTCTCTTGTGAAAAAATCTGGAAATTTTCAAACAATAAATAAATGTGTAAGGCACAGTTAAAGCAGACACATCCAATATATTATTATATGTTTGAAAAGCCTATTTATTTTAGGAACTTTATCACAAATTGAAAAACATTAAGTAGATTAATTACAGACAGATGAATTATGTGAATTATGATGATTTTCCACTTACAGCTAATGAAAACATGACATCTAAAATTAGAATATTATATCAGAACAATACAAAGGCTTTGTTTTAAAACAGAAATTTAAGATTAATGACAAATATGTTCAATATATTCCTAAAGGTTATTTTCAAAAGATACTTTTAATCTGACAAACACGACTCATTTAGATGTAGATTCTAATTGACTGAATATGTAATTGCACTCCATTAAAGATTTACCAGGTGATTAAAGTTTGCTAATTTTCAGATGGTGTAAAATTTCAACATACGCTGGTATAAGAACTTAAAACCAGCTGCAAAGTCTGTAGTTTTATAGTGAAAGTACAAATGGCATGCTGCTTTTATGTCCATTGGATTCTGCCTGAGTTTAGGGGATCTGGTGATAAGATTCCAGGGCTTACATTAAAAGCAATTGTGCAAATGTGGAACAAATCTCTTTTAATGTGACTGAGTATCCAGTATATGTATGTGTGTAGGCGTGTGTGGGTGTGTGTTTTTGTACACATGTATCTCATGGATCACTGAATCACACAAAGGGTCAAAGATCGCAGGGATTTCCATTTAGACTGAGACCTTCTCAAGTGAAGCAATGCTAGGAGCCATGCAGCTGTAGGAGACGTTTTAAGGTGTGTGTAAACACACAGACTAACTGTGCACAGATTCAAACTGTTGGGGGTCACAGGTGTCCACAAAGGATAAATTCAGAAGGATGTCACAGGCTGACACTGAATGTTGACTGACATGGAGCCAAACTGACAGGGGAAACTATTTAGAAACGATTTTTCTAAATGTTCCTTGTTTGATTTGCTATTACTTTCAAAAGAAAAATAAAACACTTACATACCTGAAAAAATGTGGATATTTAGTGAAACCTAAACGATCATCATCGTCTTTCAGGATACAACTGCACTCATCGTCATCAACATTAAAATTTGCAACGATATGGGACAAGAAAAGAACGTCAAAAATGCGTGCCCTGGTTTATTATGACTTCAGAGGTGTTTCTATTGAATGGAGTAATTGGAGAACCAAAGCTGGCTTATTTCTGCCAGACTCACATTCACATTCAGATACTCTCATTATTGCAGTACTTAATAAAAATGAGCTATTTTCATATATCTCACAGAAAATAAAAGAAGTCAGTATAATTTGATATCCACTTCTTATATTATCTGTAATGATATTTAAAAATGAACCTGCTAGCCACAGCTCATGACATGGTGTAACACTGAGCATGACTCACATCTGAAGGATAGTTCAGCTTACACCTTGGCTAAAGTGCAGTTTCCTTTTGGCCGAGTAAGCCTTCGTCTCTCAAGGTTTGGCGCTGTGGCTTTCGACTGCAAATGAGCTGTGAAGACCAAGCTTGCAACTGGCCTGAACGTCTTTCCACCAATGTTATTTACAGAACAATTACACTAACTTTAAAATTTGAAAAATGATCACTCACTAACAGAATTTAATAGAGTTGTGTTTTAAAGAGTAATAATAATTGTATGAAACTGCAAAATGCCCATCTGTCGTTGTAAGGTTAAACAGGATTCTGGGCAGTTTGAATCTGAAATACAAATTGTCATGTTATTGTTTTAAATGGGCAGCATTATGTATTTCCCAGGTACATAGTACCATTTCATGAAACGTTCCATATGTCAAACATGACTTCGGAGAAATGTGACTTTGCAAATGAATGCCTTGAAATTGGGCCTCTGTCTCTTGAAGACACTCTGCCTTCAGCATGTCATCACGATGTTCCTCCATTAAGCCTTTAACATCGTTCTTATTAGTTAGATCATTATCACAGATGATATCACATCTAATTCTACACAACAAAAGCATTTTAGAACATACTGAATAGAATGAATGCATCAATATTTTAAAGCACAGTTTGAGTTTTATCTGTTTCTGATAGGCCATTCACCCAGCTATGCGTTTCTATATGGGACTGTGTGACCCCCCCTTTATATGGTGGCAAGAATCTTAAAGGTCAAATAATTACTAGTTAGCTCCTCTGATTGGTGAGAATGGAGAATAAAAGGTCTCATAAAGAAGTTTCTGCTACAGTGAGCAATTTATGAGGAAAAAGAACAATTTGCATATACCTAACCTTTGATTTACCAATCCCCTAGACACATTAGGAAAAAGAAAAAGCTTTCATAAAAATCCCTCTCACCTCATATGAGTCTTGGTTTGTATTCAGTGTCCTCTGCCTTTCAACCCTTTCATCAGTTTTCTGCTCTTCCCAGAAATATTGTTGAGGCGCTCACCTATCAAGTAGCTATTATGGCTGTCTGTTTTCGCTGGAAGGTTACTCTCTTCATTCTGCAAGTACAAACACTTTCAAACTTTAAAACTTTAAATAGAACTTGGTGTTCTTTCTCAGTCTCTCACTATTTAAACATATAGAAGGACAAAGAGGGAATACAGAAAAAATAAGGCATAGAGAAGAGCTTATAATCGACGAGACATTCATGTCATTTTTTGCTTGATGAACTGAGCTAAATGTCCATCCGGTCTGGACCTGCTCATTTGAAGTTATGTATGGATTTGGGTCATTGTCTTATAAACTGAAACATAAAGCTTAAACAAAACAAAAACATTGCTTGGTTTTCAGTATTATGATATGTTCCCTCTTTTATGCTGATTGTCCTTCTTGAGACTTTTACAAAACTAGAAGATAGTGTCGTGAAAAGATCTGTTTTTGTTTTTCTGTTTTACTTAAAGTGTTTTATATGATCGCATTTTCAAATCAAACAAAGATAACCTGAGTGAATGAAAGAATTAAATTGCTGTGTAATTAGAATTTCAAAAGCCTAGCCAAACCGACCTACCTCTTTGTAAAAGTGAAATTGCACACCATGTTAAATCGTAAATTAATTATTAACCCTGTCTTGTTGCTCAGTTATGTCTGGCAACATGCAGACGTCTAAAACATATTAAAAATTGTTATATTATTCTCTAATTCCATCTCTATGGAACAAAATGAAAGACATGAGGTTAAAATGACATAAATAGGAGAATTTTAAGGCAATACTACTGCTGACCAAAACAAAACCCTAACAAAGACTCATTTTTGACAAAAATAACTTGATGATTCCCAAGAGGTTTAAGAAAATATTTTGTGGACGTACTAAGAAAAGCTGAATTTTCTGGAATTGTGCATGAGTTTAATATCTGGTGTAAAACTGTTTTAGAAAAAGAACATGTTCTGTTAGACGTGTTGGAGGGATCTGCCACTCAGGGGCTGCTGTACCGTTTCAGGAACTAGAGAATTTGCTTTAAATATTGGAACCATAAATTTTATTCTACACCAGAAAATGCAGGAGAAAAATGTCCAGCCAGCAGTGATACGATTAAACTCAACTGTACTTGTGTTATGCAGCAAAACAATGATCAACACAGCAGTTGTGAGAACTTCTTAGAGATAAAGCACTTATTTTCAAAACACACTGGAACATTGTGAATTTTTTTCATGCATGATAAATTTTACAAAACCCACTAATGGCCTTTTCCTGGCAGCTTCTCTCCACTTGCATTCATTTCCAGTACAAAGGATCATTATTCCCTCAGATAAAGATGGGACATTGGCAGAACTCCAGCTAAAGAAAGTAAACGATAGCAGGTATACTACAGAAAATCTTTCCTATTTCTACTGAAGGAGAAAGAACATGGAAAAAGAAGCAGAAGTCGAAGGAACGTTGCATTTCTGCTGTCTTGAAGTAGGTCATTTACAGAGCTTGGCATTTGTCTTATGTGACAACCCTATTAATCATGGAGTGAGCAGTGTCAATGCCCAATGGCTTTGCTCTGCAGGTGGGTTGTCCCACTGGATGCCAGGACTGTTACTTCTGTTCTGCCAGCAACCCTTTTTCACCTTTCCTCTTCATCCCTTGGTACTCTAAAATGGCTTTCCTTGCATGCCCTTTGTGCACATCTGACACTCACCTCTTCCTCAGATCCTGTTTTCTGTGTCCTTGAAAGTTTTATTAATATATATATGGAAAGATTCCACCTTCCAACCACAACAAGAACTTCTTAACAAAAATGTCCATTTATTTCTCCCATTTTGCTTCATTGTCGGTTAGTTCTGTGCTGATTCCAACAGGTAAAAATGTCCCTGCATTGAAACTAATTACACAATACAGTCCTAAGTACAGTACAATGCTAAGTATTCTCAATATGGGTGGCAAAATACATCCTAACAAAATGGAGAATTGATGAAGGAAAATGTAATGCTACATCGCATGACACCTTGTATGTTGGAGATGCTAGAGTAAATTATTTCTTTTTTGATCCCACTGTACTTTTAAATAGAATTTTGCCATTTTGCTTAAGTTATTAAAGTCTCATTCTAAAATGTGGAGTTGTTAATAACACGGCAATACACACATCATAGAGTGGTAAAAAAATAGGATTAGCAAACCACAAGGTATTGTAATTTATTTGCTAGTGTTATTTGAATGTTAGATACATTTTATGAAAATATGAAGTAAATCTCTAAACAAAATCTTTGTGAGAGACACAAAGGAACAATAGTGGATCCATCCAGTAAGAGGAACCAGAGCTGGTCAGGTTATCTTCAGGCAGAAATCTGCCTTGTTAGTTTGAGGGAGGGATTAGTGACAGTTAAAGCTGGATTAGGTCTGTGCCCTCTCAGGTTGTGAGTCCTCACTGTGTTAGAGTGTGTATGATTTGCCCTCAACTGCTATTGATGGCGTTACATATTTCAGTCAGATTCTACAGTCATACATCTTGGTGCATTTAAGACTAGAGATAAGAGCGGATTTATGAACAGAGCCTTCTGTTAAGTCAAGGTGAACATCGCAGATATGATAATGTGTGAATAAGTCGGAGTGTGAGCCTAATTGGCCATTTGTGTTGCTGAACCCACATGTTTGATAAAACACTTCAACAATGTTGTATTTTACACCTTCTGTGTTCCCACTGAGGGATTCTACATCTTTCTACATCTCAGTTTTATTTACTCCCTTCGTTCATTACTTTATCTCCACTATCATGATCTTTTTTTTATGCCTACAGAAAGTTGGAGCCTCTGCCAACAGGCGTTTGGCAGAAGCCAAAATGACTCAGGTGTTTCCACACTTTTCACCTTCTTATAAACTCATCTGGTGGAGCTTATAATTTAATTCTGCATCTCCGAGCTACTCAGGAAAATAATCTAATCATAATCACTCTTTTGCATTCTCAAATTTTTGTATACTCATTCTTCTGTAATGAAGCGTGAAAAATGATGGGAGCCAGATTGACCCTTTCCAGGTTTTGAGAGAAGTTAAGAACAACAGATGAACTGCACAGCACATGCTAAAACACAAGATAAAATTAATAATAGCACAGGAAAACTAACACATACATTTATAACTTGTTCACATACATTTGATTCAAGAAGATTTCCGCTAATATTTGTAGTAAATATAAATATCTAATGTTATTAAAATGGAATGAATATGGAAAATAATTGAACATTACATTTACAAAATTGCATTCTTGATATAAACATCAATAATTTTAACGTGTAGTTTTGATTGTCTTATTTTTATGGACTCCCAGCTTCAGTAGCAATGACTTTAAATTGTTTTATTTTTGACTCTTCCAGACTTTCATAATGACAAATACACTTGTGCTGTACACCGTGTTCCAAATTATTATGCAAATTGGATTTAAGTCTCATAAAGATTAATTTTTTTGTTGTGCTATTAAATTTATAGATGATAATGTGTGTCAGGGCTCTTTGAATCACTATAATTAATTTCAGCGTTCTGGGTTGATTAGTTTGTCTGTGAGCTCAATTAAAGGAAATTGAAGGATGTTCCACATTATTAAACAGGCCTCAGGTTTCAGGCAATATGGGAAAGAGAAAGAATCTCTGCTGACGAAGATCATCAGATAGTGTAGAGCCATATGACAACGTTAGATATTTAATGAAAACTGAAGAACTATTAGATTAAGAGAGCAGCTGCTAAAATGCCCTTACAAAGCAGCAAACAGTCATTTGAAGCTGCTGGAGCCTCCAGGTGGAGGATCCTCCAGAGGCGGCTCTGCATCAACCTACTATTGGGCCCCTAACCAGGCTCACAAGCAGAAACGGTGGCAGTGGGCCCAGCCGGACATGAAGACTCATTTTAAACAGACT
>CAEGAE010101683.1:0-15589 GCA_903067095.1 Girardinus metallicus | reverse complement strand
TATATATATATATATATTTATTAGGCCACACTCTTCAGTGTGGAAGTTGTTACTGAGGCACTAAGACCCAAACTTAGCCATTTTCTGTTTCAAGTGTTTAAAAATGAAAGAGGAAGCACAAAAGGAAGGAATGAAGGCACCTGAAAGGAACAAAATATATGCTAGTTGTTCATTTATTCACTGCTAACCACACTAACCGTGATATTCGATAACAATATGATGCTGAAGATGGCTCAAAATGTCAGCTCTATATTTTTCTTTTCTTTACTTCGAACTTGGTTCTAACCCACAAGGTGAGATTTTGCCTTCAATCCTAAAATATACAGGTAAAGATTATTCAGAGAGGAGTAATCTTATAACCTTTAGAGAGGAGGGTTTCATTACAACTTTTATGAAAGTAACTTAAATCAGAAGGTTTAAGCTTTACAAGTGTTAAAGGTCACAACTTTGCAATACACCTCAGACTGGAGGGTCTTTCACAGAAATAAATACTTCAAACACTCAGTTTGCTTTTAGCTCCATCAGCATCACTATGCGACACGAAGCAAATTGTGGTAGTAAAAATGACAAACAGGCCACAAAATGGCTGTTGCCGAAAAAGAGTTACGGCAGAGAAAAGTGCAGTTCAGGCTTATTGGAGGAAACAAATCGTTTCTTAATGTTTGTGTGAGATTAGACATCCAGGAACTTGAGACAAAAAGAAAAAAAAAAAGGGTTTACATCCATCCGGGCTTACAAATTATACTGAATAAAAACAACAAAACAAAACACGCTACACAAGCAACAACACCGTTTTTAATCAATTCATATCCATCATATTTGCTATTTAAGCCCATCCAATTCACCGAGTGCTAAAAGAGAGGGAGGGTTCCAGGCCTTACCTTTGACCTCCAGCTTGTCCCCGCTGACCACACATTTCAGGTAAATGCGGCCTCTTCTTTCGGTGTGATCCGTTCCGCAGAGGCTGGGCACGTTCATGACACACTGCTTGTGGACGTTCATGTCGCAGGCTGGAGGGGCAACACAGAGGAGACCAGGGATCAGGGTTTATGCAGCAGACTGAGCCGACACCACTGTGGAGTTTTCATGAAAAGGCACGGCAATAAAACTGGCTTTGCAACCAAAATGGAACAAAACAGCAACTTACAAAAAGCAATCTGTTCACCTTTGTGCCTTTTCATTCTGTTTTATGCTTCAGTGCTGTGTGGAGAACAAAACAAAAAGGAAAAAAAAACTTCAAGGTTTAGCCATTTCCACGGCTGCTTTTGCTGACGTATTTCAATCTCGTTTCGTGTTTGGAGAAGGATTGTTCTTGGGGAAGCTCGGCGAGCGGCGTGAGGTAACAAGGTTACGACCCAAAGTCGTTGCTGTAATGGTTGCGTGCACATCCTGTCGGTCTGGCAGCTGAGCCGACGACCCTCCCTGCCCCTCTCTCCTCCTCCTCAGGGATTGAGAGCGATTACATTGCCGTGTCACTCGGTCAGTGGGATAAAAACCATGAAAAACAGCTTCAACAATCTCCAGTAGGATATTTTACCTCCTATTTTGTCTTCCTGTCTAATGATTAATGGCTGATTGAAAACACTGCAGCACAATTTAAGACAAATGGTCTACTGATAAACTGGGGAGGCATATTGAGGTAAATACATTTGAGAACCATTTATATTGTATCATTACACAAGCAAACCTAAGAAAAGGTTTAAAAAAAAAAAAAAACACAAGCATGATTGGCAGCACTAAGATCCTCCTCCTGGCTCTGATTGGTTGTTTCTGACCACAAGGAGGAGCCAGATCAGATCCATTTTTTCCCCACAGATTGTATGTCTCTTAGAGATTGTGACAGTTTTAAGAAATATAATGTTTACAAAAGTTACATACTTTCGCTTTAATGTGCCGTTTTTTTCTTTTGCAAACGAATGGGACAATGTTTAGTGATTTTGGTCTCTGTCAGGATCTCCTGTTGCCAATTTCAAAACATCTAGCCAACCTCAAGTCGGAGCTGAAAAGCACACTGGCAGTAGTCACAACTTCTGTGTGAAACACTCAAGGCAAGCCAAGACAAGGAGATTTCTGCAGCCTTTCATTTTACTGCCAGGTTTAGTGTATCTAGGCAACAATATGCTCAACTAATAATGCTACTGCACGAGTTCACAACTTACGCTACTGGGAGAGTTGTGATTCAGTTAGCGGATCATCCTTTTATCTCAGAGGATTGACTTCTTTTGACCTGATTGTTTAGCCCTATTTGGGAGTCGATCTCTGCTTCTGCAATTATTCTGTTGATCTGTGTTAGTGCGTAACGTCTTATTTCCGAGTTTGGCATTACAAGCCCAATAACACCAATTTTAAGTGAGACCGGTCTGTCCCTTGTCGTTTTCAGAGAAGAAACCTTTTCGGGTTTTAAAAGTCTCCTCGCTTGTAATAGTGTTGGCATTTGCTGACTGAACTAAATAGCAGCAGATTGTTCTGGAATTTGCTGCTCAGACGAAGGACTTCACGAGTCTCATCATGTTGGGGAGCAATGAGCCATTCAGCCTCAGCAACAGCGTTTAGGAGGAATGCAGCTCCGAAAACTTGCTTACTGGTCTAAAAGTGTAAATGCTTACGCAACGCGATTCAACGCATTCCTGCGACTACCAGCTCCTTTACGACGGAAAACTGTGTAGTTGGAAAGATTTGGGTTGCAGCTTTCAGAAATCCCTCGTTAGTAACTTTTCTTTAAGGCTTACTATGTGCTTTAGGAAGGCATAGAAAACTGTCTGAAGATACAGTGGGAACCAAATGTTTACTTTTTTATACTGTCTATAAAAAGATGAATCATAACTTTTTTCTGACATCAAATCAGACTCAGTGCTTTCTGTTTTAGATTAGATATGGTTATCAAAATTACTTCCTTTTGCTAAGTACAAATACGTATACATATTACTTTCTTTAAGGTTGCACATATTTAGTGCTAGAATTGCCTCTTCAGCTGAACAGCAAGGGTTGGATGTGTTTGGACATCCTTCCACAAGCTTCTCAATATTTTTGCTGGAATGTCCTTGAAGAAAAACAAAATGGTTCTGTGTCTTTTTATGAAATATCTTAAGTCAACTGTTAATGTAAAGTCACTTAAATTACATATTACAACTAAAAATAAATAAAAAAAAATTTAAAAAAAGCAAATTTTGCTGACAAAGTGAGATTTTACTTACTTTTTCAGGTGTGTTAAAAAGTAACTTGGAAGACTAAAAAGTTATGTTTCATTATGCCTTAAATTGGAATCATCAGTCAATCGATTTCCAGTAATTGATTGACTGATCGATTGGCAACGCTGTTACAAAAGTTTTGACACTTCACAAACTGAATCTCTGTTTCATGACATTAATATGGATAGTCAAATAGTCTGAGCAAAAAAATAAGTGTGAGGCTTTTCATACCACAAGTTCTTCATTTCAGATCATAGTTAAACATCAAACTTCCTACCAGAATCTGTGCATGACTATGACAGCCTATAAATACGAATCTCATTCGAGGACATATGTCCTCGAATGAGATTCGAGGACAGATGTTTTGCATTCATTCCAGATGCAAAACATCTGGAATGAATTTAAAAATCATAAACCTTGTATATTTAAAACTGCACGGTATAACCAGATGTCCTTTCCTTTCAGAGCTCTTAGAGCTTATTTAGTCTTTACTCACAGTCACACTTCATGCCCTGGTGGATGAGACCGTAGAGCAGCGAGCCGCAGTGATCGCAGAAGATGGGGCTCCCATAGGTGTGGATCTTGAACTTATGCTTCGTTCTGGGATCCTGAAGGGGGATGAAAGAAGAGGGAATGATATTGTTAATATTCAGTCAAACCGATCGATAAGATCAAACATCCCTCCCCTTCTTCCTACGTCCACTGCGTGATTCATTAACGGCAAACCAAATCAAGGATAAATTATTTAATCTCTTGTTTTGCACAGCGGAACTAAAACCGTGACTTTTCAGGTGTTCTTCCTCCTAGTTCGAGAGTCACGCGTTCTACATTCGGAGAGAGCGACGTCAGAATGGACGGACTGCATTGAACGCGTCGCTCTGTGGGGGATTTCAAATCGACTTGAAGTGGAAGTCAATCAATCTGGGAGAGCCGAGTGGCAAATTACAGCCGAGGAGTTTCCTCTCCTTCCTGCCTCGATCGCATCAGCAGGTGAGGAAGCTGCGGCTGATGGTTTGAATTCAAAAGCAGCAAAAAACAGAAAAATGGGCGAATTTCAATTCGGCTCACACTCTCAGCAACATGAATCATTTATAAACTCTCCTTACAAAGGAAAAGCCGACACGTTTTGTCTTTTCAGAGCCACTATATCCAGTGAAAGGCTATCCAGAACACAATGAATACCATGAAAAGAGCAAAACATCGACGGAGTCGAAAGTGGAAACGGGACTATTTTAATTTCCGTTACAATGTCAGAAGACTGAGGCGAATGACTCATGCGGCGTATTTATTGCCTTTCGTGGATAAATTGTAAATAATCTGTGTTTGTATGCGAAGTCATCAAGGCCATCAAAGCCCTTCACTCATCATGTGCCTGTATTGAGCTGCTCCAGGCTCTTCGTATAAATATTTGATCAGTCAAAGTGTGAAAAAGCATTTATTGGACAGAGCTGGCACACAAATGAGTTCCTGACACATTACTCCACAAACTGCTGGGATTTCAGACCAACACAATCCTGAGGTGGACGGAAACAGATACAGGTTTTTTTGTTGTTGTTGTTTTTTAATTTAATCTTAACTTTGTATGTATTTGTATTCATTGATGCCCAGTTCTGTGGTGCCATTTGTTCACTAGTGAAGTAAATCTCGGAGGTCCTTCACTGAACAGCTGCACATGTCAAAGTCATAACTCGGAGAATTCACCGATTAGGAGGAATCTGAAGGAGGTTTGTTCCACAAGTACTGCACGCCGCACTTTTCAGATTTTTACTCAGGCATTAAATTTTGAAAACAAGACGGTCCATGCCGTGAAATGCATCAAAATATTTCACTGCATGGACCATAAAATATATATATACATATATATATTTACATCGTTTATCATTTATCGTGATAAGTTTCTTATTATGGCAAGGATTTTGACTGAGCGCTGAAATGACAAATTCAAATCGATGATGTTTACAAAGAAAACTGTCAGGATGGTTAACTTTGCTCTTTTCTCCACGGTTTGTTCAATATGGTTATGGAAAATATGGTTAAATGTAGTTTTGTTTTTTTTTGTGCAGCTTTGTCACACATTTTAATGTGACTGGTGTCCCAAAGAAGAGCATTACCAGTTGGAATGGTTTTCTAAAACCATCATCTGTGCTTGTGAGGCTGTGCCAGAAATATACAGTTGCCTTAAAACGAAGTACTACATAGTTCCCATCATCTTTTTTAGCGTTATCATGACAGTACCACAAAATACCGTGATAACACTTTAACTTTGTGTCGCCCAACCCCAGTACTGTACAGCTCTTAGTTTCAGGTAAAACACGTAAAAATAATAATGTCAAAGTTTAGGTTACTAAAGAAAACATGAGGCAAAGTTACACATGACGGCGAGAGAATTTGTTCACGTTGGGGCTTAAAAGACGGCTGGGTGAGAAGCAGAGGGCCGTTAAAGTAAATGAAAATAAAATGATTTCACCACAAAAACACACAATGTTTCACCCTTTTGAAAATAAATTAAGTGCAGGCCTTAATCCCACCTGCAGGGCACTGCATCCATTGTCAACGTAGATGCTTTGGTTATTCAAATGAGGATGTGTTTAAAATACAGAGAAATATTTAAATCCGGTAAAAACAGGCAGACATAAACAAAGTCACTGAAGAGCAGCCGGAGGTGAAATATTTGCATTAGATCACAGGAACGATAAGAACGGTGAAATTAATCCGTATTCTAATAAGTGACACTCTACGGTGTGGAAAAGCACAACTAAGCAGCATAAAAAACTTAAAACATCTAAACTGAGCAGCTCTGTTCACAGCTTAGGTTCGTTGAGGTGAGACGAAATTTTATTTTTCTGTATCAGTTTAAACAAGCGCTGCTAACCCATCCTTAGGTAAATATTGGTGTTGAAAAGAGGTTGTGGGTTTTTTTTTTTATGGGCTAACTTAAACAAGCAGTGTCCTCCCTTTTTTATGCCTGCAAAGGAAAACACACAGAAAGGTGTGTACTAAACTAAACTAAACTAACAAGTGAGGGATGCCAGGTAGGGTGAAGGTGATTGAAGCTGTAGCTGCAGCACTTGCTGACTTTGCATGGTACACACTCATTGTGACATTTATAAAGTAATTCATTTTAGTGAAGCACTCTTGAATGAAGAGAATAATGAAAGCTGACTCCTTTTTAAGTGATCCCTCGCTCACTCTCACGTTTTTAGTGCACTGTGAATCTCTTTTTTAAGTATTTAGAGAGCTAATGCATTCTTTCACTGTAAAAACCCCCAACATTTGCTGTACTACGTATTCACTCTACAACACGAGACGGATTTAAACATAAAATAAGTTGCCACATAGGAAAACAGTGGAGCAGAGGCTCAGCTTGTAGCTTTAGATAGATCTTGAGCCATCTCTCCAACATGGCCGTCGTATATTTATCAGTTTCATGTCAAACTCTTTTTCCTTTTTGGCCCTCATGAATGTGCTCAAAGGATCAGTTGAGGCAGAATGTATTTACAAACCACAAACCAACTGTTGACATATTAATAAATACTTGTTTCTGCATTTAATGGATACTTTTTAACCTCTTTTTACCCTGATGTAATTTGACATTACAGGAAACAGCAATGTTTTAATTTGATTGATAAAATAATATTTAAGCACACAACTGTTATCTTGAATGCTATTTATATGTGACTTTCTATATTCTAGAGGGCCACATAAAAACTTATGGCGAGCCAGATTTGGCCCCCGGGCCTTTAGTTTGTCATATGCGTCTTAAACTTAACCTCAATTTGTCACATTAAAACCGCAAACTTGTAATATTTCATTGGGATTTCAGGCTGCGTCGTGCACACAAAGATGTGAATACTTGTGAAGTGAAAGGGAAACAATGCATGGTCTTTAATTTTCTTTTTACTACCATAAATCTGAAAAGTGTGGTGGGCATTTGTATTCACCCACCTTTTACTCTAAAATCCAGTAGAAACCACTGGGTTCAGAAGTCATAAATTTGTGCTTCTTCTTGTCATTTCTTTTTAGGCAACTTTAATAAACAAAACTAAGAAACACATGAAATTGTGGAAAAGTTTAAAGCAGAGATGTTCAAAGAGATGTTCAAATCTCTGCAGCGCGTTTTCAGCACAAGTCACTCCTGAGGCTTTACTCCATCACTGGACAAAGAGGAATGCTTTGTACTTCCACCTCCCAGTTTTCAATTCCTGCCGTCCTTGTAATTTGTTGTAAGTTGTACTTTTTTTTTTTTTTTGCCTTCTACGGAAACACAAAGTTGCACTAAAAAGCTCAAGTACTCAAACGCTGGTACAAAAACAAGAAATGACATAACATTTCCTCAAAGCTTTGATTCAAGTCGTACTTATGTGCACTTTTTAATTGAGGTCTGAAACAGTTCTGCTGTTTTGGCAAGAAATATGGAATTACTAAATCCAACAGGGCCTGTATCAGATGGGACAAAGGCAGAAAGGGAGCCTGCAGCCTGATGGGAGAGGCAGAAAAAGACAAGACAGCAGGGGAGACTCGCATGGAGCCACAGACAGCTGATCCTGAAGGATAATACTCCTGTCTCCTCCTCCCTAACCTTTGTGTCCCCCCCATCAGGGATGAATTAGTTATGGCAGCTGAGAACAATGCCGAGCTGCTGATGAACCATAAATTTCTGACAAATGCCATTTGAGCCTTTTAAGGGGGTGAAAGATGGTTTTAGGATTCGTGGACGGTGGGAAAACTCCGACAACACAAAGCAAGAGTGATTGTTGGTCAACTGTACGTGAGCCTAAAGAGGTGCTTTATTCAAATTCAATTCCAAAATAGTTTATTGATCCCAAAAGGAAATTAAATGTTGCTATTCTTTATCCCAACAGAAGCAGTTAAAACTACTGCATTTGATCAGGAAACAGACAATTAAACTAAATGGATCATCTGCTAAGGGCCATGTTGTTGTATGAGCATTAACCGGTGTAATATTATCTGCTTAGGAGATAATAAGAAACTTAATGCTATTTATCCATATACACACACATTTCATTCCCACTATCGAAATATATGTGTTTAACATATCAGACACAGCTCCTAGGATGGTCACCTTAAAAATATTTAAAACTAAGCATTATTTGAAAATTTAAAATGTACATATTTATGACTTGTTAGCCTAATAACCAATATTTGAAAATACAATTAATTTTCACATGTTTACATTTGTGTACTTAATTGGATGGGATAAAAACTATGAGTTTATGTCAGATAAATAAATCCAAAACGGTTTTCTTTAGTCGCATTGCTTATTGAGAGATGCTGGTATATCTAAAAACTTCAGAGCAAGGTTAACCCTCACAGAGGATGTGGGTGATAAAACATTTCCGGCATTCATGTCGGTTCTGAACTTTTACAGCATTTAAAAGCATTTTGGGTTAGAGTTCTTGTGTATGGAGTTCCACCTTTAACCTACACGAACATTATACAACATGGTTTAAAGTTGTTGGTTGACTGGAGCGGCGGTCACACGGTCTGTTACCTCATCGCGGATGTTAGAAATTCAAAAAAAAAAAAAAAAAAAAAAGCTTTTGTACTTGGGTCAAAGAGTGAAAAAACAAAGCACATTTTGTCAAACATCCTGATGTTTCATAAAAATATGTGGTTATCTAAAGGGCGAGAATATTGGGATGATGGGTGCAAAATATGAGCTGCTGAATCAAAACAGAATGACTCATATTTCCAATGACGTCATCACCAGATACCTGATGACGGCCTAATGTGGACAAAAGCTAAACATTTTATGCATTATCTATCGGTTTCATCAAGCGGTCAAGTAACTATTAGCTTCTCAGTGGTGCCAGCTACTCCGAGCATTCAGCATGTTTAGGAGAATAAATCTTTGTATTTGTAGAGAAAACATCTGCAGAGCTTAGCATGATATAAGATTATGTTGTTACCAGGTAATTGCTATGATATTCTTGGTAGCACTTGGGTAAACCTGGTAACAATGGCAACTATACAGAATGTGGGCTCCGTAAGTTGGATGAACTCATGTCACAAAAATTTCCATTTACAAAAAAAAAAAATACTGTACCAGTCAGGGTTAATAGAGATCAAATTGTGATCACATGGGTACTAAAATATCCAAGCTGGAGCTTTACATTTTTAGAAACCAAGTATCTTGTATTTAGATAGCTAGCTATCTAGCTAACAAGGTAGCTAGCCATATATCTCTCAAGCTGTCTAGCTAGCTATGGAGCTAGCCATATATCTCTCAAGCTGTCTAGCTAGCTATGGAGCTAGCCATATATTTATCAAGCTGTCTAGCTAGCTATGGAGCTAGCCATATATTTATCAAGCTGTCTAGCTAACCAGATATAAGCTTTCTAGCTATATAGCAATAGGGTAGATTGATAGACATAAGTATTTCTGAGAAATTAATTAATCTATGTGTGTGTGTTTTTATGTATGTTTTGCTTTTATGTATTTATTTATGACTATGATCCTTTTTGGATGTGCTGTTCTTTATTGTTGTACTGCAGTTTTGCCCCTGCTTCCTAGACTAATTTCTCCTGCGGGAGACTAATAAATTATCTTATTTGTCACCATCCAGTCTACCAGTACGACCCTGACAGCTATTCAAATTATTCGCAAGATTCTCTTTGGAGATTAGATGTACTGAAGATCACACCTGTAGATGACTGTTGTCGACAGTCATTATAGACACTAGTTCTTCCATTAACACACCCTTTCTGAGAGCTGTCAGCTGTAAGTGCTTCGCCTCTCCGGCCTCTGAGTCCATCTGGGGACTTCAAAATGGAAAAGAAGATTCTTTCAGATGAACAATTGGAAAAAAAAAACACCAAAAATAAGAATGAGTCAATGTAAAAATGCCAAATGGTGATTCAAAGGGATGCTACATGCTCAGTGAATGACGTGGAAGGGAGGATGAAAATAGATGGATGAAGAACATGAGAATGTTTTCATCATAATTAGATAATTATGATGTTTGTTTAAGGATTTGATTGTGGTAATATCCAGCTTAGTCAATAAAAAGAACATCTGTCAGTAAGGTATCAGTCTGACAGCAGAAGAGAGCAAATGAAATATGACTAACACCACTTCATAATAAGGTTCAGGGACTTCTCACAAAATTAATGACCATTCTTTTATATAAGTATGTATATATATATATTAGGAACAACTTCCATTGGCTATTCCTCTGTTCAGTGTCAGTGTACTCTTTAGTGTTTCTTTTCATTCTTCATCTGGTAGACCAAGAGAAGATGTGAATATAGGTTGAAGCAAAACATAAACGATAAATGACACAGCAAATCAGATCAAAAGATTCAAAGCACCCAGACGATAATGATGAAACAGAAGCAGAAGCACGGGGGGTCAGCACAATGTTGCTGGTTAATTAGCCAGCCTCTCCAGTCCAGCCTAATTAGATACAGTGCGTCATCCAGCTCCTGGTAATGAACAGCTTGGCAGAGTGAAGGTGTGCAGGGTTTCCCTAAAGACTGTAGTGGAGCAAAGGCGGACGACCGTGAGTCATCCTTTATTTAGGTTACTTGTGTTATTGCCGTAAAATGAAGTAAGAAAAAAACTTCAAAGGGTTTCTCAATACAATTGTAATCAATTAACATTTTTTTCCCCCCACACTTTTCAGTTGCCTGTCACAGTTTTACACCAACCTGAATAACACAAGAGTCAATATTCAAGTTGCTCTCAAACATCATCCTGCCTCTGACATCTGTGTGTTGAAACACCTAGTTGAGGCCTGTGGGTCAAAACTCGATGCGATTTTGCCAAACATCAATCCTGGTGGTGGTGTTTCTTTGTGCAGAAGCAACTTGTCTTGTTGTGTTTTATATCCATACTTAATGGCTCTCTGACCACCTTGGGCTGAAAGTTCAAAGCTCTAGACACATTTTATGGGTTTGTCCAAGTGTCCAAAATACTACTAGATGAATTATTTAAAAAGTTAGATCAGATTGCCAAGCCAAGCATCAAACATCTGAAGGAGAATCGATTTTAATCAGTGCAGACCTACTATTCATCGTGTACAACCACCTGCCTTCAAAATAAGTTGGTGAGGCAATGAAAATGGTGTCGAGTATTTTTCCTAGCCTGAGTATCAAGTTTGAAATGCTCTCTTTATCTTCTTTATCTACTGTAACACTGGGGAAAATGTTCAATGCCTCCCAAGAAGAAGCAGGACTTAAGTTGAAGATAAAACAAGATGCTACAGTCTCAGCTTAGTAAAAAGGTAATGCTGGAACTTGGGATTGTCGCTTATTAGACACAAGCACTGAACAAGCATAACAATTCAAATTGTTCTTATTCTTCATTTTTATTTGCAGGTATAAAAAAAAATTAATAAATAAGACAGTGATGAACACTTCAGGCAATACACTCAAAGACAAAAAGAGATCAACCTTGTGTGAAATGTGCAGCCAGACAAGAGAAGGGGGCGAGCGTGAAATGAGACGCTCTGATTAATTTCCGTTAATCTCGGTCATATTTTCTCCTTCGCCCGTCTCCACGGCCCATCTCCTTCATATGGGACTGGAAAATAAATTGCTACGCTGATTACCGGGGGTTGGAAATGTTAACAATCGGCATCGGATGATTATTGACCAAAACTAAGCGACACTTTCATGCCGTGCTGGCTTGATACCTCGCTCACTGCTCTCCTTTCTCTTTTGCCCGTCATCCCTCACCGGGAGGGTGACATTTGAATTGGAGGTGGCAGGAAGCTCCTCCCTTTACCAGATTCTGAGTCACCCTGTCTTGCGGTTCATCTGTTCCTGAGTTAAACGAGAAACTGCAGAACAAAGCACCTCTTCATGTGAGCCGTCTAAAAGTTGACACCAGAAAAGATGTTCACAATGTAGAAATTTGGCTCCTGAAAATGCAATAAAGTTTAGTTGTTTTTTTTGTTTTTTTTGAGTGAGCTCTTCGAAGAAACCCTCCGCACACCAATGAAATTGATAAATGAATACCATAAAAGCCTTTGTGCAGTGCAATGTTGTGCAATGTTGGTTTAGGAATTCAAGCAGCACTTTTATAAATGTTAAAAAAAAAAATTATAATAAAAACATTCAACCGTCCATTTTATTTAATTCTACTACTGCCTCCATTTAAAAATCAAACTCTGTAATTAATATAAAACATGGAGGGCATGACGGACTCGTTCAAAAAGTCGTATGGTTTTGTGAACATCTTTGTGGACACAAATACACTTGTACTGGTGTCAGTTTCCAGAGGAAGAAACAAATTAAGCTATTGATTTACACTGTCATGCTTTTGAAGTGATCTTTTAGCATCTAATAGTTCAATCAATGCCAAGTCAAATGTACTTAATGTTGACAGGGACCTGCTACTTTATGCTACTTTAGTACCTTAGAAATGTGGCAAATTAAACTTTTCCTTCCGCATTAATCATGAACATACATTTAGTTTATATATTAGTCTAACTTTGTGCTTGAGGGTTTTCAACAAAGGATAAACATAAACAAAGGATACAAAAAAACTAATATACAAACAGCTATCCAGGCCATTGCCTTCCTATGCAATTCCAACTGACTCTCATCTCGCTTCACAGCTCAGTGTGGGCTTTCTCCCATTCACTTGGATTCCTCTGGTACAATTTCAACTGGGCCAATCAGTGAACAAAAGGGGAAGTTATGAACAATGATGTTGACTTTCTGCGCTTAGTCTGCTTGCATTTTTAGCAAAGGCAGCACAGGAAGTGAATGAAGTCATTCCGTCCGTGTTGACCAAATATTGAATTAACATTAACAGCCACCTCATTTACGGCACTTCTCTCTTCACAGGGGAGGACGGTTGTTTACAGCACAGGCAATTTTCCGGTAAGCTTCCCAGCGTCGACTGGGGCATTACACAGGGCAACGGCCAAAAGTTAGCAATTGGGTAAAATTTAAAACCTCAAAATCTTCCACGTCGCCAGGAAAGCAAAACATAGAACGCAGGGTTGGTTTTTCCCAAGCTAACATACAGTATATTGTGCATTACATCAAAAAGCCAATTTTAGACTTTACTAGGTGGATCCTGGTTTCAAATTACTCCTGTGAAGTAGACATGCTCCTGGTATTAAATTTAAGGACCAGCAAATGTGTTAAGTGGCTAACTAAACAGCTACTTAAGACACTTGGAGGATTAAAATATGCCTCTGGATCTGTTACGTAACGTCCCTTCGTGTGTTTGCTCAGCAAAAAGGATTAGTCTTCTCCTTGACAAAGAGATATCCAAAGCCAATTAGCACCCCGTATGGAGACTCACAACACCAATGGCAATGCACAGACACACTGAGGCATATAATCAATTTTGATCACCGGCTACCCAAACATCTACAGCTGTGGAGAATGTCAGAAAAGTTAGAGAAAAACATGACACCTTTTTTCTCTTTCCTTTCTATTTTCCCCCAATCCTCATGTGTGATATCCTTGTTAACAGAAAGTTACTTAATAAAGCATTTGCACAAAAAACTTCATCTAATACACAGTTGTTATGCCAAATACACTACAGAGTAACCCATTACCGATCATGTGAACAAATGTAAACCCTTTGATTTCAACGGTACCAATCTACATTAATAATATTTTTAATGGATTTTAAAGTTTGTGGTATCTGTTTCAAATCCTTAAACAACCATTGGAGCTAATAGAGACCAAAGATCATTGCGCCTATTACAGTCCTGGGATACAATTTCAGAGCCGACATTGAGTGGTGAACATTGTGAGAAAGATTTAGAAAACACAATACAGAGCGATCATTCACCCAGATGTGTGCGGTTAGGCTTGGCAAGCGTACTATTTTTAGCATATAAATCACCAGTGTTGGCCTTTCGCTAAGCTGCTGAGTGCTTGGGGGGTGGGAAGGGGTGTGGATAGGTTGCCAATGCGATTCACAGAGGGTTTACCTTGCGGATCTGCTAACATATCTGTCTGCTACCGGCGCTGCACCCCAGCTGACTTTCTGATAGGCTTTAAATGAATAACGCCTACAACTCTGTGATGCTAGCTTACCAAAGCCCTCAATGGTTTTATTAGAGAGAAGTCTCGAGATTCATCATGTTACGCGGGTAAACTTCAAATCCATATCAACAAGTTCAACAAACAGCTAAAAGTGACTTTGCCTTGAGTTTAAACCTCACTGGAGCCTCATTAGCGAGCTTTCAGAGCATTGTGGGAAGTCTGAACGACATATTTCAAACGATGAAACTTTGAATCCGTTTTCAGTGAAGTAGGCAGAAATTACTCAAAACACCTTACAGTGAGCAATGCATCACATTAAACTCAAAGTATTGTTGTTTTTTTTTAGAAAAAAGAAAATCAAACAGTAATAATAACAATCTGCCAAAAATCAATATCTGTTCAAACAAATACTTTTTTAGCATTTGCTGTTTGTGCCAAACAATTTCCAAAACCTGCTAGGACTAATGTCTTCAAGACATTTTGAATCATAATTACCACAACATCAGTGCGTGTAAAATCAAAGGCACTAAGAACCGCTTGGATGCAATATTATACTCTAGGGCTTTAAACGAATATTTTAATAATCGAGTAATCTATCGATTATTCTTATGATTAATCGAGTAATCGCATAAAAAATTTGATAAAATAAAATATTGGTAAATCTGGCATAACAGCAGTGTTACTATCGCATGTCAACATCAGTCCAATTTTTCATATTTGAGCTTCTCTACTAGCTACTTTTTTGTAGTTTAGAAAATTAACCTGTAACAATAATAGTTCACTTTCTCAGTTAGCCTGAAGAAAGGTTATACAAAAATCTGAAATTATATTCAATTTAATAATAAAAAGGCAGGATCACAAATACGCTTATAAAAAATGTCTATACTCCAATTTTTAGTTTTATGTTTTCATCTTCAGTGAGTTTAATAGATGAACTCTCACCTTGTCCCATACCTGTTTGAGAATTTTAGGAAATGTCAACAGAGGACAGATTAGAGGCGAATGAACGAATGAACGGGAGGAGAGGAGGAAAGAGACCAGGGGACGGACGAATGTAAGTCCGGGGGGGTGGGGGGGGTACGAGGGGCCGTTTAGGACAAAATCTATGTTTTGTCTCTCACACACTACTAAAAACTAATACACACACAAAAAATATTAAAATTGCACATATATACTATTTAAATGTCGCACACATATACAATTTTTCTCTCTTCACACACAAAATATTAAAATTGCACATACACACTAATAAAATATCACACAAGCATACAATTTTTTTTCTCACACGCATACATAAAAGACTAAGATTGCACATATAAACTAATAAAATATAGACTCACCTTTTGTATGTGTGAGAGTGATGTCACGGAAGAGGCGGGGCATCATTTGGAGATCAGATCGCGCATGCGTTGATGCCACAGTGAC
>CAEGAE010101676.1:0-41459 GCA_903067095.1 Girardinus metallicus | reverse complement strand
TTACAAATATTTTGATATATATATATATATATATATATATATATATATATATATATATATATATATATATAAAATAAATGAAGTATAGATAAGTTTCATTCAGTCTTTGAATATTAAACTACCCACACTTCAAACTGAACTCCATCATTTATCTAAATCTTGAGCTAAATATGTGTGAAAGACGGCAAAATTGACAAATTACCTAAAAACCAGTTCAAATGCAAGGCAAATATCAGAACTGCTGCATTATATTGAATAAGTAAATAGTCACTAGTGAAACATTAACACACAAGACACAAGAGTTGTTGTTGAGGGATTGCTTAATTAGGGCCAAGTTTAATTAGTAGGAAGAGAGTTCCCTTATGTCCCAATTAATATGGCTCAGATATTTACCTTTACAAAGATATATTTGTTTGTTTTCAACTGGTATTGTCTAGATCTGCCAGTACAAGAATCAATGCTCACTGATGGATGTGGAGAGCAAAGCTAAAATTGCTGAATATTGTTGATATTACTGGAACGGTGTAAGATTACATAGTGCATCGCATTTTGCTGCATATTGGACTTCACAGCCAAAGACAAGACATGGTGCCCCTGATGACACTAGTCTCCTACTGAGAAAACTAATAATGGGCACACGCACATTTTAACTGGAATACAAAGCAATGTAGAAGATGACCTGGTTTGATTAGTCTTGTTTGTTCACATCATGTGAAAGGTTGGGTACCGGCTTTCCCGGGAAACACATGGCACCAATATCAGCTACATAGAGAAGGTAAAATGATGCAATATTCTGTAATATTGGGTCACATTTCTTATATGGGTTTCATTGACCACCTTCCTTAGCACTACTGCATTACATGTAAACCATTGCATATCATACCACACCATCAAAAGTACAGAGGAGGTCACATTGTTGCAATAAAAGGGGTTACCAACAAATCATTACAAATTTATGCCTCATATGTATAGAATCTTGCTCAAGGAAGACTGGTTAAATGTACCAGAAGGGAAGGTAAAGAATGACATTTCACAGGCATTTTTGCTGCAAAACATACAGGTATTTTGTATACTTGAAAGGGAAAATTGACTAGACTATTGGATGTAATTTATTGAAATACACCAAAGCAAATTATTTACACCTCTGTAATACTTTTAAATCAGCTTTGCTTTTCTTGATTACAATAATGCTCTAGCGTTGTCTTTTATACGTCAGCACATTTCAGATACTGTGGCATCTGAAAAGTGCTGTCTGGTTTTCAGAACCTGGAAAAAACTGTGGCAAGAGCAATACAAATTAGAGATGCAAAATATACTGTACACATGTCCTACATAATTGACATAAATGTAGCAGCAATAACTCGATATTAAAAAAAACACAGCAATATGTAGATAGGAGAAGCAGTTGATGCATAGAGAAAAAAACAGTTTATCTACTTGACTGTCCTATAAATCTGTTTACATTTTACATTCAGACTGTTCAAACATATGAAAGAACTGCAGGGTGATACAGTGCTGTTCTATGCCTCACCTCAGGTGGCGCTGTCTCACACACGGTGAATAAAGCAAGTAGTTGACATGTGCTACACATTCACACAGATACACAGTCTGTCTAATGTATTTAATGGATGAGAGTGACATATTTACTTTTTATGATTGGCCATAAATGCAGAGGGAAACTGCACAGTGAGGCAGAAACTACAGTGCTGCAGTGACAGGGGGCAGTGCTGAACTCCATAGGCACAAAGGGAAGCAGGTGTTCTACTTCTTCTATGCATTTAAGACACTGAAAGCAATCAGAAACAAATACAAAAAAAATAAACCCTTAAACACATGGAACTCACCAACAAAATTATATTGTTAAAATACATGTGCAAAGATGGGAACAGCTAGTGAGAAGGGAACAAGCCCAGCAGTCTGAGAAGAATAAGAACACACATCTTACATTGGTCAAAGAGGAAGGAGCTTTTAAAAACATCTTCAAGTCTCCATACAACCCCCACGCCACCCACAAAATACAATGAGGAATACCCATTTGGTTTTAAAAGGTAGAGTCTCCTAATTTAAAATCAACGGCTTAAACATGGAAAAAACCTGAAAGTTAATTTATATTATGTAAAACCTTCAAAAATGTTGATAATTGATCACCATACAGTCTTACTGTACTTATCGTCATGTGTATATACCCAATAAAACACCCAAAAAAAAAGAAAGAGGAAAGGATCTTACTGGGTACCTACATAGCAAAAAACATGGATATGCAAGTCTGAATGTCTGAAAGGAGAAATGGATATTCTGCACTGATTTAACCCAATCACTGATCTGCACAGCTTTTATGGAGGATAGGCTCCTCAAGAGAACAAGGTTAACACCTACCAAGATTCTACTTAGCCTTGTACATCCGTTTTTATACTTCTAAATGTAATAAAATTTCCACCTAACAGCAATGCAACTTTAACTTCAACTTTAACCTTAGCTATTGTAGAGGCATTAGTAATTGTAGTTCAATGGCTGCTTCTAATGAATTCATGTGAATTACACATTTACAACTAATTCTCCATAGAGTAGTTGTTCTTGCAGTCCCTTCCCTGAGCTAGTAGAAAAGTTAAGAATAGAGGATCTATAAAATGAATGCTTACCCAAACGTGTTATTGTTCTGCTACCATATGACTGAATGTCAAAATTTCAGGAGGAATACTAAATGATATGGTGCTCCTCTACTCAAAACTCTTTTTTTAATCCACTACACACAAAAGTTTTGAAAGATCTGTTCATCAGATCATTACTCCCGGCTTTAACTAAAGTACTTAATCTCATTCTGTCAATACTTTAATAGCTGCTGCAAGACTTAACAGGTGGAAGTGGTTGTCTGTAGAAAATATGGCGTGAGTTAAACATTAGGACGCACTATATAATCCCGTTCTATGAAAGAGACAACCTATTGACAAAGCCAATATTTACTTTCCTGTAGCTGAGACATTGATTTTCTTTTTTTTTTTTTGTTTTTTTGTGGTCAGAGAGGAGTGGGCGGTGATCACGGTGCTATCGGCACCATTGGCTTCAGCCTGCGAGTGAATCAATGCATTGACACCAGGGTAGTTCTTGTGCCATCAGTCTGCCAGCCCATCTCATCACTCTGTTTATTCATCCATGGTAAACAATAACAACCTTCATGCTTGCCTGAGGTTCTGCCTATGACCGCTCAAGCATATAGGACCAAGATATGGCCACCTGGATAACTTAGAAAGCAAAGGGATGTCTTAGAGCCAGAAATGAGAGTTGCATCCTCAGACCAGTGAATGAGCAGATAATGGCCTGATCTGCATAACACTAACACAGGGTTGGACTGCAGCGCTCATGCTCACTGATGGCATGTTGTGATGCATTAAGTAGTAGTTTTGATTCAGACTGAATTAGTCAGTTGCTTTCTCCTTAATGCCATGGGGCATTCAGTACATATTAACTGTATTCATCAAGAACTTCTTATAAAAGTTGGTCAAATTGTTTGGTTATATATTAGCATTTGTTTTTTAGTTAGCTTCTAAATGTATTGACCATTCACCTAAAGGATTATATTTAGGTGATTATAAAGTCAGGCCTTTCCACAACCCCACTCTCTGTCTGCTATCTGGCGTTGGAGATCAGGAGAAGGAACGGCTTGGGGATAATATTTTATAACCTAATCCTGCTTTAAAGTTCTCCTCAGCTTTGTCTCTAATGTCTGCTATGTTTGTTGGGCTTCATGATGTTGCTTGTACACTAATGTTCTCCAATAAACATTGACAGAACAGATGTCCTTTAAAATTACACACATTTAATATAGGTATGACTTCTGATTTCAGTTTGTAAGGTGATTTAAAAAACATGTACTATTTTCTTCCATATTTTTGTACATCCAGCACTTAGTGCTGGATCGCCTCCAAAAGATGTATTGAAGCTTGTAGTTTTAATGTGACAAAATATAAAAGGCCAAGGGATCAGAGTACTCTTTCCGTTACACTTAAGGCAGAACCTCAGTATATATACAATAATTTGATGGGCACAGGAGTTTTCCCAAATTAGGAACACCGTCAGACAGGTGACATATGAAGACCAATTACAGAACTTGTCTTCATAAAAGTCACTCTGCAGCAGCTTCCATGCTTTTCTGATTTAGGAGTGACATGCCTCTAGTAATTTTCCACTTCCTGCTGCACAGCAAAGGACATCACTGCATTAAATTGACAACCGCACACAAAGGCAAATAATCAAAAGCCCTTCCACTGTAATGAGGCAGAAATATTAAACAGTACATCCTTGCCTTTGATCCACGCTACCACCTTTGGGCATGATAATAAGTCGGATGCTAATGTGTGAGGTACTAACAATAGAGACTAAACGCTGTGGAGACGGGATGAATGTGAATGGGATTCTGGTCACACAATGTTGTGGCAGGGCATCCAAGAAGAGCTGAAAGACATTGTGGAGGAAGTCACAGAAGTATGATGCTGTCAAAACACTTCTTGAGCCATTGTACTGGATTGTTGGAATTCATCTGGCACGTTTTTGTCTAGCCTTTGCAAAAAATTTACCATATAAAAACTACCTGGTAAACCAAGCATTAAGTAAAAACTCATGTTACTGGTTATCAAGAGTTCTACTTTTTGTTGGGTTCACACTTTTATTTATTACCAAGCCGTGGATTAATCTTTATTTGATAATCAACCAAGAGGAGCTCAATTAAAAAAAAAAAAAATGAATTGTCCTCCACTACGATGCTTGCACTATGCTCAAAAGTCATTGATTCCTGTACCCTAATGGTAAAAAAAGCCACATTGTTTTCAAAATTGGCCTGTTTGTTAGATTTATGGAGTGCATATTTTAGTACTCGTACTCTTATTTGATTCATAATGAATACCTGCAATATGCCCTTGGAGCTATTCACAGTGCAGCAAAAAGTAAATTATGGCTGAGATACAATGTTGGCCAAGCCAATATTGTGTTTTTTTTTGTTTTTTTTTCTGGTCAACAGCCTAATCCAGTGAGTAAAGCTCTGAGACAGCTTGACAGAAGTGCACAAATATCAGCAGCAGCATGATTATATCATCATCCCTTAATTCCAGCTGCCAGATTAGTTTTAACAGGAAAGTATTTCTATTTTTATTTAGGTACACACAGCAGGTTCTTTGATTCTTCTGTCAGCAGTCAGTGAATGTTTCAGCTTTCAGAGGAAACTTCCTCAAAATAAAACCGAAACGATGAAGGAACGCTGAACAGCACTGGACCCAGCAGTTTTTTTCTGACAGAAAAGTAAAATCTCTGACCTGAAAAAAAAATTGACAAATGGATAGACTCATTATTATTGACCTTATCTTGTCCAACCCTCTATAATTTTTGGCAAAAAAAGATGAAGATGAGGAAAAAGCTTTAAAATACATTTATATTTTACTGCAGCACCTCAATCTCTAACTTTTAAAATCTTTTATCACTTTCTAAAATTGCAACTTTTTAAAATGTGAGTTTATGTGGTGATACATTATTAAAACATTGTTTTGTTATGATTTTTTAAAACATCTTTATAGGAGGTACCAGTTAAGTAGAGTTGTAAAAGCCTCTAAAGTATCTAACTGTTGAATTGCAAAACTAAACAGAGAAAAGGGATAACAACATTTAAAACCAAAACATGAAATTTCATGAAACCTGCTCTTTGGAATTTTTGGGGACGTGAAACTGCTTAGTTGTCATAAGAGGATAGTAGGCGCTGCTACTTGTGACTTTAAGGAGGAACTGATTATTTAAAAATTGCTGTTTTTGAAAAACATCTTCCTATGTCTTTGTGAACTGATTACCTCTTGTTTGTTTTTCTTTTTACCTCTGCAGGGTATTTTACTCTAAATTTCTGGTTAATTGTTACAGTGCTTTTCAGTTCAATGGCATTTACATTTTTCGATGTCATGGGTTGTAAAATTCATAAGAGTTTTTTTTTTTTAATATTATTAAATACTTTACTATTTAACTTTATATCTTATATGCAACTTCTATGATGTGGTCTTCATTGCCATGTCTTTTAAACCATGTCTTTGCATTCAAAAGGTAATGATGCTCCATGTTTGCAGCAAATTACAGTATATTTAAAAGTGGGTATTGAAATCTGACATTCACAGATGTACTTCATACAATCAGAATTACCTTGAGATACTTCGTAATGACAAATTGGCTAGAACCTTAGTCATTTATAAGTGCAAAAGTGGTAAAGAAACATTTCAAAATGCTTCAACCTTTATCTTTCACGTTTAATTTATGTACTATTTTGTTTTTTTTTCTATCACAGGAAAAACAAATAAAAGTTTGAGTTTGTAACATGACCAAATGTGAGGAAGTTAAATCATGCAAAATATCATATTTTGCATGATATTCTAGAAGCTTTCATGGCTTTATGGATTAGAGGGAAAATTACAGTTGCACTATTCTGACTTTGTGCATGGCCACAGTATTAATCAATAAACAGCATAGACCTAAATACTATTGTCATTGAGGCCTTAGTTACCATAATCTGTATCACCTAAAACAGACAGCAAAAGTTATGGAATGTCACAATGACTAAGATGAAAGTACAATTTCCTTACAGAACTTGCCGTTATCTCAAATAGACCACTAAAAACTAATGGTAAGGAAATCAGTTATTTTAGAAAAGTTTGCTCAAGCTCTAGTCAGCCATGTGAACAAATATTTTGCTGCGTACTCTGTACTATCCAATCTGTTGTTAAGCAAGGCCTAGGCCATCATTATGTACCCGGAAACAACTTGAGCGACAGCAGGTCTCTGGCTGCCGAGATAGGTGTGCTCCAATGAGGCCTCTAGATGTGGATATTATTTCTGTTGTTAGACTAAAACTAATTTCTCCCTAAACTTTATCTGTTGTAGGTAAAGTATTAATATGAAAATTGAGGCTATCACTTAACTGGGTTCACTAATACAAATTCAACCTCTACTACTGTGCACCGAATGTCTCATTACTGAAATGTACACATGCTGGTAACATATATATTGTGTAACCACTGAGTTCAGTGTTCAAATTCTGTTCTTCACCACACAACCATGATGTAGTGGCATGCTATTGTGCAGTGTTGCATCATTTTTGGATGTTGAGAAGGTGGATGAAAACCTTAACTCCATAATTTATTCTGCAAAGTTGACAGCAATGGAATTCTGATGTCTGCTCTCGAGAAAGTCTTCCCGAAACAGGATTTCTTTAGGGCCAAGCTTTTAGTTCTCTGTCAATATTTTAGGGGCATAGGTTAATACTCATTTGGGCTGGCATTAACAGCCATCGCTAGCTATCTGTTTTTAAGCTTTCCATCAGGATTTTCCGCCTGATTTTGGGGAGAAGACAAATCCTGTTTGACAAGCATGAAAATAACAAATTACACCCGAAAAGCAGTATTTTAACAAAGAAAATTGAATAACTCAATGTAGATTAGTGTCATTGAGCAATTAAGTGCCCACTTACATTGTGACCCTGTAATTAGGTTGTGGATGGGCTCCATCCACTGTTAAGAATAATTGTTGTTATCAGCCTGCTGCAGATTTCAGCCAACAAAGAGCTTTTAAAAGATTTACTTTGATGTTGTCATGTGACTGTTGTTTGGAGGTTTTTGTAGGTTAATGGGAGGATAATCGGGACTGTTTGATCTCAGTTGAGTAGCTGGTATTTGCATCTCTATGTGTGCTCTCTCTTACTTGGTTCTGAGAATAAACAGAGAAAAATGTGTCCTGTTGTGAGTAAAATTATAAAACAGAGAATTCTTACACTAACATGTTTCCATAATGTTTAGCAGGACTAAAACTTGTTGGTTGATTTCTCAGCGATACAGCAGAAAAAATAGATTTGTAACCAAATATCTAATTTAATTTCCATGAAAAACCATATTAAAATAATTTGAATGATTATTAATTACTTTAAGTGGTTAAGATTGACATTTTCTACAGTTAAGTGTTTTGGTAAACTTAGCTATAACAGTCAGATTTGATGGTTATTGTTAGCAACCCAACCAAACAATGGTACACCACCATCATTAAAAAGAAAGGCCCCATAGCTACCTTAAGGCAGCACCTTGAGAGTCTGCAGCAGCACGGAGTCAGAACCAAGGGCTCCTGGTCTTTGTAAAGCTGTGTCACCATGGAAATGCACATTTTTGTGAATGTGTAAGGGAGAAACAAGCAATGACTGCAACACTGGAAGACTAGACAGTTGTTGCATTTGTTGGAAAAATTCCAAAAAACTAAATACCAAGAAGGTTGTTGTGACCCAGCCTGTCGTGAAAGTGCACTTAATTTTGCACAACATATAGCCAAGGCCTGCTAATGTGAACTCTGACATTCTTAAGTTTTCTTTCCTCCAGATCACCTCTGATCCAGTTAAAGCAAATTCTTGGTCATGTAGCTAGTGTTCCAGGGTACAACAACACAAAATACCTAGGGCATTGCTATGTTCCAGGTGTGTGCCTGAATATCTGTCCTTCCTAATTTTCTAAGAGAGAAATTAAGCACACCATAAATTGATGTATCATTAATTACTGGTCATTGATTGTGTCAGACCCTGAAAGTAGTGGTGTGTTCTCTACTTAATGTGGAATATAATCTTAAAATTAAAGGAAAATGGTTGATAATCTAATAAATGTCAATGTCTGTATTAATTACCATGGGTAAAATGATAGGTTATCATATCCATGATAATATGTGCATTAGATAAGGTTTTTTTTTTAAATTAAACATGTTGAAATAATTACAGGTGTATCTCAGTAAGTTAGAACATTCTCAAAAAGTTATTTCATTTCAGTAACTCAATATACTAGGTAAAACACAAGTTAATTACATACAGGGCAATATTTTTAATCTTTACATTTTTATGTTAATGATAATTTTCTGCTAATAATAACTAATGAAAACACAACATTTAATTGCTTAGAAGATTGGGACAAAAAGAAAAAAAATAAAACTGACTTAATTAAATTTACCTGCTGAAAAGTTTTTTTTAGAAATTACTTTTAATCTGAAAAATATGCCTCATTGGAACACAAGTTCCAGTTTATCAAACGTGTAACAAGGGGGCTAACTTTGTGGGCACTTCCACCTGACTTGGTTACCCCTGGAAGAGCCATAGCATTTTAGTTCATACCTTTCTAATGACTGGTCAGAAGAGTTTCTCACCTGAACCTCATAAACAGTTTGGAGAAATTTTAGTGTTGGCAATTTTCTTTTTGCTTCTTTCATTGAGTTAATCAGTATCAAAACAATGGTTGATTATTATCAACTTTTACTTGAGACCGGTGATTACCTTTCATCAGTCTTTCCATTCAAAATTATAACTTCATGTGAATAAGAACACAAAGGAACAGTGATAGATATCATAAGAATAATTAGAAACAAAGAGAAACACAAACTATGGCTGATGAGGAGAATGGTGTCACACAGAAAACACAACTCAAATCAGACCTAACAATGCAGACTAACTAAGGGCATCTATCAATGCAAACTGGACTTAAACTTCAGCAGTGCCACAGATTGATTATCTCCAAACCATTCCACATTGATGCAGTCATGTATGCAAAAGAATGCCAAACCAATACATAGAAATAAGCATCCTTTCCATAAGTCCACATTTTTTCTTCAAAATCTCCTTTTTATTGATCTCATGTAATCAAATTTTCTATAACACTGAATTTTGGGTTTTATTTGCAATAAATAATAAAAGGCTTGAAATGTTCCACAGTGTGGAATGAATTGATGCACTATAAGTTTTACTCATAGACAAAAGATATTGAGCTTTTTAAATATATCCACATTTCTTGAGCTGCATTTGTTATTTTAAGGAATGATTAAAGAGATTTAAAAGTGAATAGAGAGCAACCCGAATTCTACTCAACAGCTTTAGATGTATTATGAACTAGCTTAGGCAGCTCAGATGTGTTTTGGTGCTCAAAGGAAGACATATATAAAACATGACAAGTTGTGTTTAGCAATGTAATTGGTGTGAGATTTAAATATTTAAAGTTATAAAATGAATGTTGAAAATGATTCTTTCTTTTGAAAGTCAGAGAGGGTTTTCCACCAGGGCACTATCTTGAGAAGCTATCCTTTAAAAGTTACCAGTAAAAGTTGACAGTACTGTAAAAGTTAGCAGTTGCAAAGACTAACATGAATGCATAAAGTGAGGTTGTTTTTGAGCAAACCTTTGACCAGGTGATTAGAGAAAGTGTTCAAATTGAGATTATTATTATTATTATTATTATTTTTATTTTATTTTATTTTATTTTATTTTTTTAATTATTGAATATTGTTGGTGTTTCTAAAATTTCTGTTTCTGTATTGGGTATAACAAACAAGAAAAGAGCCCATTTTGTAAAACACCAACTCCTGCCATGTCAGAGTCATCCCTGTTTTTTAAAGTTTGTGCATGTTAGACTGAAATAAGTGAACTTTACTACTGACTTTTAATGAACACCAAATCCTGTCACCTTCTCATTTTCCTATACTTAATATTTCCCTAACTGAATCTACTTTATACACATTCTACAATGAACCTCAAGTGGTCAAAAAATTATTAACCGAATAATCAGTAAATATTAAGTAGGTCAAACTTCCTGCAGTTTTGACCACTCCAAGCATTTTGCGTGCCGAGGGGATTTTACGTCAGTACACACAGAGCTGTGGCCAGATACTGTAGCATAAGGCTAGATAATGGAATAATTAGGCAAAATTTGGGGAGTACCTGTGTTACTTTTGTAGCAGGGGTGCATATTTACAGTATAAATGCCGTTTCATGTGATCTTTGAACATATCTAAGTAAGTCTGGCCCAGTTTAGATGCTGATCATAAGGTACATACTACAGCATCGGATGCTTAAGAAGGTCTGGACTGGAGCATTACTTACCTAAAGCAGTACAACTTTTGCTGTGGTGACATCTTAATAATCTGGTGATCTTGAGAAAGCAAAGCTAATTTTCTCTAAATATCTATCTTAACATTTTATTGAAATTAAGAGTGTTTGCTTTGTCAAAAAAAAAAAAACAAAAAAAAACAAGCTAAAACTAGTCTGGTTGCCTCTATATACCTATTTTGTCATTATGTGGCATTCAAAGTTAAACAGGCTTTCAGCTCAATTTGGCCAATGTTGAAAAGCATTGCACATATTTTAATTGTTTGAGAAAAACAGAAGCCTTGTGGCTGTGGCTAATTTCAATTTGCCTCTTTATGCGAGTCCTGTTGTATTTCACATCTCAATTACCCATCAAAAAATTTTATGCAAACTGTTGACAACAAAAAAATTTAATGAGGGTATCGCAGGGCCCTCTCATGGAACTCTCATCATTATCTGGGAGGATATTAGTTACTCATGCCACTAGAGGTTTGTTTTAGGTATGACTTCTCACTTGGAATGGTTAGAATATTGTATTTGAAAAAATATGGCTGTTTAACAAGAAGAAGAAGAAGAAATATTTAAGAAAAGCTAAAGAAATTACCTTTTTACTCTTAGATAATTTGTTTAATGTTTGTTTTTGATCAGATTCTAATCAACTAATACCATGGAACACAGAAGGTTTTTTTCCATAATAACTATAATTTCAAACTTTGGTTAGAGATGTGAATCTTGCTTTTTTTTTTTAGTTTTTATTATTTTTAACTCATGTTATCCAGCTTTTAGAATTTTATTTACCTACTTTTCAATTTCCTGCACCTGCTCAAGGTTGTGCAGGGTCTACATACTTTATTGGTCAATAGTTGAGATCACTGGTGCATTCAGCATGGTTTACAGACCTGCTACTTCTTCCAGAGTGCTATTTTTTTATGTATTAGGTTGGTTTTTACAGCTAATTACAATTAATTATCTTAGATTCAAGTAATGTACTAGTTACTTTATTCAAGTAATTTGTACTTGCTGGAATAAAAATGTAAAGTAACTCAATAAATTTAGTAGTTACATAAATGTCTTCATTAGAATCAAGATTCTTAAAAAACTGCAGCTTTTTATGTACTTACTCTACTTTAAGGCCATTAAGGGGGTAGTAGATCCTACTCTCTTTTTTTTAAGATACTCTTATGTGCTTCCATTAAGTGTTGCACTCTCAGCCTATCACTCTTTTTCTCTGTTAGTGGGTCTTCAATCTGCATTTTATATGGGTTACCACACAATTCCAATTAACTTTGCCCACAGTGGTCTCTTTAGGGTGATTAAGGTGGGTGAGTGGATGATTAATGACATGATGTTGGAGAAGAAGTGAAAAGGGAAGTGTATCATTGAAAAAAAACATGCGAGGTGTGGTTATTGATGGGCAGCAAGGGGAGTGTCAGAAGTTTTGCATCTTTGTTTTAGGCTGTAGTCATGAGTTGAATGCCAGAGTTTACAAAGGAATAACTGTTGGTACAAGTGTAGTATGCCTTGAAACAAATGCAGCCCTACTGAATGCTTTTCAAATATTTTTCATGCTCCAACAACAAACTTCAAGGTATTTTGGCTGCCCACCTAAACTAAAACCTAAACTGACAAGTTGTTCGAGGAGAGCATCAGAGGTCTAGAGAGCCACAGCTTAAAAGGCTAGATTTGCTGGAACATAGGGCTGGGCATATCAATCTAAATATTAATAATATTGATACAAGGGAAAATAAATACTTCTGTTTATCATTTCTCTTCCATATGTCCAGCAAATTATTCCAGGGCATATGCAGAAATTAAAATGTGAAATGTCAAGAGCTTGCATTTTCTATATGAGAGCAGGATTGGACACCTTTGTAATATTTGCACTCAAAATGTCTGCTTTCTTTCAAATACAATCTATTTGAAAGAAAATTTGTATTTCTTTCAAACAGATTTAATTCTCCCATAAGTACAGTTTTATTATTATCAGTAAAGACAGCTGAAATGAAAATGGGTTCCTGTCATACTAAGGTGAAGGAAGTTCTGACTAGATGACACATAGATACCCTCAATGTGTCCTATAAATGGACTCCCAAACTCATACTTAGTCACCGCAGAGGCTTTCATATCTAAACAAACTCATGTACTTATTCATGTTCACCTAAGAATGTGTGGGAAGACTTAAAAAAGGCTGTTCACAGATGGTCTCCATCCAATCCGACTGAGCTTGAAATATTTTCCACCGGTGGAGGAAACATTTCAGTCTCCAGATATACTGTCAATGATACCTCTCAAAAGACTTGCTGTAATTGCATTAGTAGGTAGTTCTATGCAATATCGATTCATGGTGCTCAAAAAATATATGACTCCTTTATCAGAAATTAGTTGTAAAGCCATTTGAAAAGCATTTTTCATTTTCCTTTCACATGACAGCCCTTGTGTTGGTATGTTTCTAATAACGTAAGCTTCTTTTTCTAATGTGACAAAATGTCAAAGAGTTCAAGGTGTGTAGAAACTGTAGCGCCATGCTTTTCCCCTTCTATCATAATACAAATAAAATGCATGTTTAAATCAGTTCACTTTTGGATGAACTTTATCGTAGCCTTAAAATTAAATTAAACATTTTGCCTGGGAACTGAACACTTTTTATGAAACTGTCTGTGATGTGTTTAATTCAAGAGTTTGTTAGACTTTCTCTTCATGCATACATTGAATTTCATCCTGTGACAGTGTAGAAATGCAAGACAAATTAGTTGTTTGACATATTTCTTTGGAGCACTTTCACAAGTTTGGCAAGCCTTCCCTGCCAGAAGCAAGTCTAGGAAAGAGAAGAGTTCCATACATCATTGTGCTTAGGCATTACTATGGGTAATGAAGTGTGAACTGGGAGTAGCACTTCATTTTGTCATAAAGAGTGTGAGCGAGCTCACTGTAGAACGAGGAGATTGTGGACCGTCTTCAGGCAATCCCAGCCAAGTGCCTCAAATTACAGCTGTCAGTGAAATGAATAAAAAATGAACTCTATTACTGTATGAATGCAATTGTTTTATGTTTCACCTGAAAGTGGAAGCAAACAGTGCATCCATTGAAGATATTTGGATGATAGGCTTAGGGTTAAAGATGGGTAAATCTACTTGCAATTAAGTTTCAACCTTTTTTTCCTATTAACTAGTTAAGACTGTTCCCCAATTGAGATTGCTGCAATATGAGCAAAATTTCATTTTTAGGTTGGTCCAAGTTTTCTCATAATTCCCATTCAATTTATGGCTGGTCCAGGAATGTGTCTTGTAGTTTTCAAAAACATTACTTTGGCCAAAATTATTTTTTGGCCAAAATCTGAACTACAGTTAAAACTAATGAAGATTTTTAAAGATGGTGAAAAAACACAATGTTCTTTTTTATGAATGGCTGCCATAAGCCAAGAACTGATGTCATTGTATAGGCTTCACTGACAACAAGCATTCAGATGATAGCATTCCTCTCAAAGACACATATGATAAGTCAATAATAATTGTAATTAATTTTATGTTTTGCTCTGTATGATCTCTGACTTCACTAAAGATTAACTCACATCATCATGCCAAATGCTGAAGTGGCTAAACAGCAGGGCAGTCTGAGCTACTTTTAAATCAAACCAACTCATAATGCTTTGACTAAAGGAGTCACTCACTCTGTATAGAATTGAACCCTCTTCTCAAGATGACCAGGCAGTGCTTAATTAACCTATGCTAAATTAAATATAATAAATTGCAGATAGAATAGACTTGTAGGTATTTGGACTGAAAATAATCAAAAAATGTAGATCGCTGACTGCTAGATCATGATGAAGTTCTTCTTATACAAACTTTGGATGTCTTTGGATAGAAAACATTGTAACTGTGGCTTAAACAAAAGATATGTATTTTAGGAGTAATACTTCTAAAAGCTTGACGTTTTAAAGTAGAATAGCAATGGCATAAGCAGATACATCAATAAACAGTTAATGCACCCAATACTCAAAGACAATGAGCAATCAACTTTGAAAAAAAAAAAAAAGTTTGCAAATACAAATTTTATACATTTAAGTATTTAACGACATATTGAGTGATGTATTGAAAAAATTGAATACATATGCATGTATGTATATTTCCAATTTTATTTTGAGGATCACCTACATAATTATGTCGGTAACAGCTTTGTTATAGATTGGAATGGTAGGTCTTGCTCTTTTTATGTTGAAGTTCTGCAATGTGGAAAATCATGAAATGACGGAATGGAACACAGATATGTAAAATAGGGAGACCTGCTTTCTGCTGTTACAAAGCAAATTTACATCTGTTAGCAGGTAAACAATTTACCAAATGGAATATATTAATAAAATCTGTATTTTTTTTCTTAAAAATGTCTTTTCTTTTTATGTACCATGGTTTCAAAGCGATTCATTTTTCTAATGAATCGCTTTGACATATATTGCTGTTAAACACAAGAAAATGTTACCAGCAGGCTCAAGCAAGTCTTTCTGGTGGAAAAATTCAGGGGCTTTCATTTGTTTTTAGGCAAGCACACATAATTTCACAGCTTGATGTATCGTCCGCACAGACAACATTGCCTCAGGACATCTGAGATAAGTGTGCGGCATTAACAACAGAAGGCCTCTGTTGTAAGCAGCTGCTTGTGTAGCTGTCAGACTGGATTCAGGTGTCACCAGCTATCGGAGGAACAGTATACCCCAGGTGTGAATACTGTGCTTTTCTGACATTTTAATGTGGAATGATTCAAAATGTTATGAACCTTAGGGGAATTTGCTCTTATGAAGATGAAAGAAGCTCAGGGCCAGTTTAATCATGTCTTTGTCTTGCACAAAGTAAGCTTTGCAAAAATTTGCAAATGATTGTATTTATTATACAGTAACAACCAAAAATGTATGCCCGGAAGGCAATGACTCGGTGATCTTTGCGCCTGGTCATGTTGCATATGTATTTATGGGGCCTCAACTTTTATTAAACAAAATAGGGAAAAGATTCAAAGCCTGCCAACCCTTGTTCAAGCAGAACTGCACCATATCTTCCCATCCAATAGCACCTCCTATCTTTTGCAACATCATTGCTCTCAGTTACTCAAAGGCGCACACAGATGATGTAACAAAGAGAGTCACAAATGTGTGAATTAAAATGTGATCTATAGCAGTGGTTTTCAACCTTTTTATAACAAGCATGATCTCAGTAAATATCACATTTTCAGAATACCACTATCTCAACAGACATTTTAAAACAAAAGTACAACAAGAGTTTAACTAAATGCTAAAAATGATTTCTGCAATTGTTATATCTGCTGTTTTCCCCACAGTTTTACAAGAGCATCAGCAACTAGCAGTAGATTTGAAACATGAATAAATGTAGTAGATGTTCATTGTTCGCTATCACTGTTAGGTTCATACTGGTGTTGTAAAAGTTTTCTGCTGCTTCTTCTCTCTTCAGTAGTTCCTGATGAAGAGCGATGAACATAAAAATTTATCCATTTGGCTGCTGGTGCTGAGTAGCTCAGCTAGCTTGTGAATAATATTCAAAACGTTTCTCTTCAGTACTGCTAAATGCAGGTCAAGTACAAATAGTTGATCAGACTGACATTGGCAAATTCTTTTTCACAACACTGTACCATGATGTACAATATTACTTCAACACTCTATCCTTTAAATGAAAAGTTGTTGACTATATGCTTTGCAATTTTGCTTCAAAGTGCATTGGTTTATGTAACTGTGATAAACACAATTTGCAGTTTAGTTTGAAAAAACAAACAAACAGTTGTCCAAAGGAAATGTGATAATATATTGCTGGTTTTCGACACAGTAGAGAGAAATTAGTTTTATCTGCTTAACCAGCTTTGGCAAATGCATTTAGTTTCACAGTTCATATTATGAAGCCATTTACATAGTGATCAATACCAAAAGCAGATTGGCATTGATTAAAAATATATTGCAGGATTAACAAATAACAGCAAAAGCAGGCTTTTCTTATTATGATTTCCCTACTGAAAGAAAAAACAAAACAAAACAAAAAAAAAAACTGAAGACTTGTCGCTTATTATCAATTGTCAGAGTTATGCTGCATTTTAGGGTTTTTCCTGTTTTGTTGCCCAAGCTTAAAGGACCCTTTCAAGGCTCACCTTAACAGCTGACAAAGCAGACAGCAGCCAGGCATTACAAGTGGTACGCAGTAGGGAATCAATCTAATACAGAGAAAACAAATAACCTGAGTCGCTATGAAGACAGAATACACTGGGTTTCTCTGTGGCTCTGCCAAGGTATACATCTCTGTGGTTTGCACAGGTTCAGTGCGTGAAATAACTCCAGGTGTCCAGAGGCTCTTGTCGATCAATATAACATGATTTTGTAAAGGTGCCACACTTTTGACCACCTAACTTATTTTTTCTCCCATTAATAATATTTTTTGGCAGGAGAAAACATCATTCAATGTTGTCTGAATGTGTTTTCCAAGGGTTTTCTGATGCTTGTCATCTTACCATCTTTTAGAATAAGTAACCATAACGAAGAAAGTTGCTTGTAATCAAGACAGACAAAACAAAAGGCTTAAGACTAAAAATCAAACTAAAAATGCAGACATCACAAATGTAAGGAGGAAGATAAACTAAATAAGAAGCTGAATATGTCACCTGACTTCAAACCATAAGTCAGGTGTATATATGTATTGTATTTTGTTTTTAAATAATAGCTACGAGGTTTACATACCAAAAACCGATACAGTCACTGCCCTGTTTGTTTCAGTGTATACAATGTAAATAAACAATGTCAGTGACATTTTTCTTTTAGAAGTATAGAAATTAAGCTGTACATCATCTTAGATTTGGGCATGTAATGCCTCCATATATGTAATGCATCCAATGTGATACATTGTTGTTATATTTGAGATATATAATTATTACTTAGGGTTGAGAAAGTCTTGAGAAATAGTGCTCCGTTTCTGATGCTCTCCAAACTACCTCCACTGCTTCTTCCTTTGGGTCTTCCCCAGTCTTGTACACCAGACTGCCCAACTCTGTTCACTGTTTATGATTTTATACTATACCAGCTGCTAACTTGGACAAGGGTTGTTTTTGTTTTTTGTACACCAGGTTAGCAGATCTTTGGAAGTTGAGTAACATGCAATTTTAGATAAATAAGAGGTCGCACTAGAATTTTTTATTGTTCATCATTTTGATTGATGTGGTCAAAAAAGTCCCCTCATAAGCTATTTTTACCCATCAATTCTTTAAAATGATAATGACATTTATTTCCATTAAATTTTTATTCAGGTTAATTAATATTTAAAACAGTGATAATTTCTGATATGGGCGACATGGGTGGCATCTTGTGGCATTCACATGCAGTGTGAACATAGGCCGAATAAAAATTGAGAATCGTTAGGAATCTGAATTGTTCAATATTAATCGATGCTTACCCCTAATTATGCTAGCTGTGTTCAGGACTTATTTTTTTCATTTAATCATGCTGCCCCCCGCAATATTTTCTATTTTCTTTCATCATGCTAAAACAGCAAAAGTTTTACAAATGATATAGTTGCAACAGTAAACACAGTTATTTCACCTTTTCCCTTAGGTTAGCATTATTTTTATAATAATGTATTCACAGTCTCCAACTTACCTAACCTTATAGTGTCATTCATATTCTATGGAAGTGCTTTCCTTACTCTGTTTATAGTGTATTGTCTGTCTTTTTATCTATGTCTGGCCTTGTTTCATGTTTATTGAATCAAGGTGGGTTCAGGGCAACAACAACTTAATCTGGGGAATTACAAGAGTCATGTGAAAGGGAGCACAAAACAAATCCTTGAAAAATATAAAATGTAGCACTTTCAATTTTTATATTGAATCTGTATTCCCTTTTGAAAACACAATGCCAGAACGCAGAATTTATGTGGAAATATGCATTTCCCTGTTCATGTCTGATTCAAAGAAGACAAATAAACATCCCTGGAAAACACTGACAGATGTTATAATGACATGTTTTACATTTAAAAGTTGTTGATTTTAGTTTATTTATTCAACTGGGACAGGATTCACGACTCCTAACAGGAGCATGAGGAAGTAATATCTTTTTCTGCACCGTGTTGTTCATGTCTCCGAGGAACTAATTACTATTGTAGAAGTGTTAGGTTGCCAATTGAAGCCAAGATCTCATCACTTTAAACATGTCTTGACACCCCTATAAAGGAACAATCCACACTTATAACTGTGATCGAAGGCATCATAGTTTTCAGTTACCATAGCTATCAAACACCTATCTAAAACCATGATTTCCTCCACTGAAAACTTATCTATTACTCTGTCAAAGTAAAGTGCAAATTGAACTTTCATTCAATCAGTTTGAGCTCTGAATGATTCTCCTTCTATGCAGGATAATGAAGAAATTCTGTGGATGTGGCTATGTAGACAGGTACCTATTGATATGTAAACAAATTTAGCATTCTGTGTTTGCCAGCACAAGACCAGATGCTGTCAGAGTTTCCAGGGCATCATAATCTTGTTCCATCTGGCATATGGTGGAGCCAGCCTCTAAAATGCATCACTTGAGGGATGTACTCTCATATGACTTGGCATTCCCTGTGCCGTCAACATTTGAGGTATTGTGCTGACTGACTTCAAACGTTCGATTTGAGCTGAATGTCTCAAAATGTCACCCGTGACATCTGTATAGACAAAGCCATCTCCACCAATTGAAGTGGTAGAGACTGGAGAGATAAATGGCTTTTTTTCATGGCAGGAATTGCAATCTAATATCTAAAATATAGTCTTGATAGCCCTGCACGTAGCTATGTTGCCTCTGCCCCTTTGGGAGAGCAGACTATTTTTCTCTTTTTTGGCCACAGCATAGAAGCTGAGCAGGAGGCAGGGGAGGCCAGATTGGCAATATTTATCTTGGTCTGAAAAAGGAACTGAGCACAAATATTCAGGGTAATTTTAAGCTTCGGAAAGTCTGCTGGGGAGGGGGGATGAGGGCTGTATAAATATCAAAGTGAAAGAAAGTATTCCATTACCGTTTGTTTTGGGTAGCTACTCAAGAAAGAAAGTGCTGGATAAAGAGATGAAAAACAAAGAAATAGTTTTTATTTACTTGTGCTACAGCTGTGCTCTGGAACATTTTAGTTAACACTTAAAAGCTTATATAGATCACGTAAGGTTTTGAACAATGTATTTTTTTTCCTCATTTTGCTATGTAGTGATAAACACATCTGTCAAACACATACATACATTACTTTGAAATCCACTACACTTTGAACAAAGGCTTGTTGGGAAACTGTTCACCAGTCAGAGCAGAATCGCAATCAATAAAAAAACTCAGAGCCTATTAGCCTGGGTGAACTGTTTAACACCAACTGGCCCCTATTACTCAGGTGGGTCAATGATGTTTGTCACTTTAATGCTATTAGCACTATTTTCTATTAAGGCCATCTTAGATCTGCCTGGGAATCTAAGGGAGTCTCCTTCCACCAACCCCTTAGTGGCTTTAATTTTGAGCCTAAAGGCAGCATGTCATGACATGAGTTTGTAAAAACTACACAACATACTAACAGAGATAGTGTGTTTTGAAAGGGGGGCACATAGTGGTTAAGTTGTTAGCAGTATCGCATTGAAACAAGAAGGTGATGGGTTCAGCTCCTTTATGCATGAAGTTTGAATGTTCTCCCCATGCATGTCTGTGTTCAATTTGGGCACTCCAGTTTCATTCCTTAATGTAAAATCATACAGGTTAGGTTAGGTGGTCTCTAAATTGTCCTTAGGAGAAAGTGTGTGGATGCATAGTTCTACGTCTGTATGGACTATCGACCTATTCAGTGGCCTTGCCTCTTGCCTATAAGCTAGCTCCCAGTTCCCTGCGAGATTGGAAGGACAAAGAGGGTTTAAAAATTAGACAAATAGATACTTTGAAAGAGAACACAATAATATTTTAATGAAGCCATTTTTGGCAGCTCTGAAAGATACTGATGAGCTGTTATTTTTCATCTTATGGAAGGCCCCACAATACTTTAGTAGGTTCCTTGTGACTAAGTAGAACTATGCTTGGCTTTCCACGTCAAACATATTCTAAAAAAACAAAAACCTTCATATTTAACCAAATTGCAGAATTAGAATAGACCATACATCTGAAACTCGACCACTGATGTAAATTGGTTTAATTTATCCTTTCAGAATAAAAATTACAAATATTTTCATAAGAAAAGCTTCAGTCTATCACAGGTATTATTTGTATTTGAAGTGTATAATAGAAAATAATATGATTTTAGCATAGTTCTCTGAATTCCAAAGTAAACAATATGGTTCTACCATTTTCTTTCTTAATGAGCCACACAAATGTTGGCTCTGATCACCAATTTTGGGTTCTGCCACCGTTGGACGCACCACATGAAAAACTTTATTTTCTTTCAAAGCAGTAAAGTGGTTGTTTGAAGATGATAAACCTAAAAGAAAAAAAAGGCCACATAAAGAGTCAGAAAGTGGTGGTTTCACTTTAAAAAATATCTAATATTTTTTTTGATTCTTTTTATTGCAAAGTGCTCTTTCCTTTCTGTGGACACGTTTTGCTGTAAAAATCATCTTTGTTGAGAAAGTAATAGTTTCTCTAAAATAATATGAATCTTGAGTGACATGGCTGAAATCAGTGAAGGCAGAGATGGGTTCACGTCTGATGGGATTAGTGCCTGTGTAAAGCTGAACATTTCTTATTTTGGAACTTCAGCCACCAGAAATAAATGTGTTAATGTCAGCATCATTTGTGGTAATGGCTTGAGTTGAAGTCACATTTTAGCCCCAGTTTTCAATTATACCTGTGACATCAGTTGGTATGATTATCTGTATCACATTTACATGGGCCGAGGCGTTCTGCTTCCCACTCTACAGTAATTCATTGGTGTGTTTATATGTAAAAATAAAAGTATTGACCACGTCCTTAGGCAAATCAGCAAAATGTAAAGGTGGGTAAGCTCAGATGTCACCTTTGCTATTCTCTTGGAGATTAGAGACAGAAGGTCAATGGATTGAGTTCAGATAAAGCAGGCAATTCAACCAAACAAGCTGACCCTCTCTTTCCTGCTTTCCCTCGTATTCTCATTATTGCCCTTACCAACAATGGAAGAGTGGGGCAGATAAAAATGATTTTGCAAATTGATACACTGTGTTCTGCATGCATTGCTGTGAACATTTAATTTCTGTGATTGCTGTGAAAAAAAATCAAGCTCCTCTGCCCTCTCTCTGTGGATCAACTACCATCTGCAGAAATCCACTCCTTCTAGTCAGAAACAGTGTTGTTTTCAAGTTCCTATTACATTTCTTGAACAAAGGTACATTGTAGAATAATTTAAACTGCAGCAGTGTATAATCTTGAGTATCTGAGAAGTTAATCTGCACACCCAGTCATCTCCAGACCAATCACCGTTTTTACAATAGTGCTAACCCTTCTAAGTAAATCTGAACTTTAAAACTGAGTGATCAAAAAAAATAATTTGCCATTTATGAAATATGTAAAAAACAAAATAGACTCTTCTGTCTTTATTTCATTAATGGCCATCACCTACATCTATAAATCCTGTTTGCTTATGCAAGATCAGGAAACCTGTGATAAAACAGTCAAATTTACTATAATTTACAAAACAGAGCTGAATGTTTAAAAGCCTCCAAATGTTATCCAATGTACCTGTGATAATTATAGCTCCCATTTGCAAAGATACACAACATTTCCAAAACTTCAGTGTGTTAGTGCCATTAGAGCAGAAAACACAGAGATAAGATCCAGTTGTCATCTGCAGGTGATAGTTGAACCAAAAGTAGGCCGTGTCTGCAATTTGAAATAGATACCACACTAATAATCAGCAACAATCTTCTTTTTTGAGGACCTCTGGCAGCTTTTTCGATCTTACCATACGGTGGGTACTCTCACATTAACAATCAGGAGTACACCAAATTAAATTTCTGAGGTTTAAACAGGTGATGCTCTCATCATGTTCACTTCATATGAAACTGATGTTCAGCCTGTTAATAGTGAATATGTGTGGGTGTGTTCAAAGTTATTCTTCAGTAGAAGGACATTTTCAAATTGTTTTTTCTTCATTTCTTACAGTTTTTTATGTGACCTACGTACCACTAACGACTTCTCTTGGTGCAGAAATAAAGTGCAAGAAGGTGCTTCATCTGTGGCACCAGTTTTCTTTAATTTTCCAAATGTATTTACAAACAGTGGGCACAGAGGCAACCTCAGTCTCTGCTAGGAAAACATGCACTCCTGCAAAAAGGAGTCATAGTGTTAGTAACGTCCTGTAACTTTTTCACATCAGCAAAATATTTACAAAGCACAACATTAATAAATGAATTATTTTGACCTCTAGTGAACTTTGATTAGTAATAAACATACCAAGTTGAGTCAAGTTTATGTGCATAGCACAGTGCTTTACACTATAAAAACATAATACAGTAACAGTAAATAATTATGAAACGAGCAATAAGCATTACATTTTGTCAAATCAAAAGTCATCAAAAATAATTATCAGATATTAATAAAACATATTGATCAATATTCCAGTTATGAATGGGAACTCTAAGTAAGTGGATTTGTAGCCTTGATTTACAGGAACGTAATATTTTAGCTGTTTTACAATTTTCTGGATGTTTGTTCTAGACTTGTGGAGCATAAAAACTGAATGAATCTTCTCCATGTATTTGACACCTATAAGCATACTTTATAAGTAGAATAATAATTTTTCTTTGTCAGACATTGCAGAGATAATTTAACTCAGCAACGATCGTCATCTTTGAGGATTGTCTTGCCATCTAAGGTTGAATGCAGTTCAAGCCTACAAAGATTCTTAAAAAAAATTCCTGTTTCAATAAATACTCTGTTCTACATTGCCCTAATCTTTTCAATATGATATTTTTGGTTATTTAAAAGCACATGATCTAAATGTGAAGAAAGTAAGCACATTTTATGAAACAATAAGTCTTAAGTATGGGAGCTGCTGATGATACGACTTCAGGAGAAGGGTGTGAAATGCAGTTTGCTGCTGCAGCAGAAAAGACCAAGCTACATTTTCCATGATGTCATTGTTTCATTTTTAGTTAAAACATCAGCATCATATGATGGTGGCAGCAGGGGTAGAAGTTTTCCCCACAATTTGCGGGTTGCTGGTTCGATTCCTGCTCCATCTGCCTCTCTTGTTGTGTCCTTGGGCAAGACACTTTACCTGCCTTGGCTACTGGTGGTGGTCATACTGCCCCAGAACAATTATGGGCACTGTCCAGTAGCTTTCCACAATCAGTGTGTGAGTGTGCGTGAATGGGTGAATGACTATAGTGTGAAGCGCTTTGGGGACCTTTGGACTTGAAAAGGTGCTATACAAGTACAAAGCCGTTTACTATAATGACTTTCTGATCATATGAGGATAAAAGTTTAACCCTTTTGGGTCAAATAATATAAAAAACATTAATCTAAAAATAGGTAGAACTATACTGTTCAGTCCACTGCAAGCTTCTGGCAGTCTGTGGTGAGTGAATCTTTATCATTGCTGTTAGATAGTCTAAATCGGTACTGCAGAAATTGGTTTATTATCATTTACTTCTGTTAGAGTAGCATTACCCATGCTGCAAATATTTGGGGTTTGTCCACAGAAATCATGACAGCCTTGCTTAACTCAAGATTCAATTCGACAGTATTAAATGCTCCCAACTGTTATGCTTTTTCACTTAAAGCTACATATCTTTGCAAAACATTAAAATACAAGCTAGAAACACAATAATCCTACAGGAGATCAAAAGCAATTGCTACATATTTACCCTTTCAGTATTTCTTTCTTCCCATGCTATGTTGCTAAATGAAGCCTAAAGGCCAAGATGTGTGCTTGTCACATTAGCTTGAAAAATAAATATTCTCTCGATAAAGAGTAGATTTATAGCGACTAAAAGACTGGACAATTTTTCTAGAAAAAGAATTGATCAGTGAATTTCATACAGTTTTTGAATTCTAAAATTAAAGAATGTAGCATCATTGTTAATGTAGCATGTAATACAAATGAAAAAAAAAAAAACTTGAGTCAGAACCAGTGCTATCCCCACACATGTTTTATTTCCATCAACCATGTGTTCTAGCTTTGAGCTGAAGAAGACTGTAGTTTGTTCTTTTTCATAGACATGAATAATCCCATGATATGAAGCCACACAGCATGCACAAAGCGCATAACAGTCTGAAGCCTCTGTTTCAGCTGAGGACAGAAAAGGGGAAATGAGAAAAATAATTTGATGGGGGGGCTTTGTTACAGTACTTGACTCAGTCTAATTGGCTCTGCCTGTAATGGCTTAAAATTGGTTACCTCCTGAGATTCTAAGTTGTTTTTTGGGATTTGTGAGCTCAAACAAAGGGAGGAAAAAAAAACAAAAAAACAATAAAACATACCAGCAAAGACATTACAAAAGCCAATTTTCAAATATTTATGGGGATGTGGTGGAACAAGTAAATAAAGAGTATAATGATGTGAAATTCATTTGAAATTTTAAAATCATGAAAACTTATGCAAAAACAAGTCATCAAATTATTAAGCTGGAGAACTTTAGAAAATTACATAGCCATCTACCAGCAAGTGTACATGTGGCAAACCAGAGAAATAGAGTGGGGAACCAGAAGAGCAGATAATTGAACCAGCATATCATGTGTAGCTGACTACAGTGCAGCAATCACACATGTATAAGGCATTTTGTTGCTTCTGCTATTATTTACCAGTGATTTCTTTTAATTTTAATACAATTACAACTACATACAAAATGTAGTTGTACATTTTGTATGTACGCAATTGTACATTCCCTGCATGTATAATATAGAAGTGGTTACAGGTTGAGGCCTGAGTGTTAAACAGGGTACATGCGGCAACATAACATTGTTAAATAGGGAGGTAGCTCCTAAATTTAAATGTAACAGACTGGAAGTATATATGAAACTAATGATCCTGCTTTGCAATTAGAACTAATGGTCATTTTTGCATCTGGTCTCAAGTAGCTACAAACCCAAATAGTACTTCACTCTCTACAAACATTGCTTTATGTTTTTAGATTAAGGAACAAAAGAAATAAAGGACATAAAATTTGCTGTTATGTATTTTTCCACATGTACACTTAAAACACAATAAAAGAGGGGAAATTTAAGAAATTACTGTTTTGTAATTACTGGACTCTTGTTATTCATTGGTCAGTTTCATGTAGACATTTTAGAGGTGTTTGTTTCGGGATTTTTTATTTTTTTATTTTTTTTTTCGGAAGTGTGCTCATTGCCATACTCAAACAACCTTCTGACCTCGATTGCTTCCTGCATATATTTGCTATCTACATACACATGTATCTAAATTATTTCATAAAGAATATTATGTCTTGTTCACGGACAGAGATGTTTGTGGATTACTCCTAAAATACAATCTTGTTTGCTTTCTCTTTTCATCATTTCGTCAAATTTGTATTTTTAGTAGATCTTTTTATTAATTTCTGAAAAATAAAAATATCAGACAGGCAAATTTGAGAAAAGGGTGATGAAGATAACGCAGGCTGGAAGGAAGTACGCATAATGCAGAGCATAATGTGTTACTTGAAATGTAACACAATTAACAAGCAAATTAAAGCCATTGATCGAGTAATAGTTGAACAATTTTTTTTGATATAGTCAAGACTCAAAACAGTGCAATCCAATCCACAATAATACTTAAATGAAAAACATCATTGTATTTGAAAATTAAAAAAGATAAACTAATTTAGTGTATGTAAACACCTAGCCTTAGGTGTAGCTTTGTGTGGAAAAACAAGAATACCTGATGCTTTCAAGCATGGACCCATAGTTTCTTAAGACTATAAAATGCAAGAAGGTGCTGAAGGCCACATTTTTGTCAGTGGGCAGATCTCTGCAATTTTCAATTACACCTTTTTGCTGATGTCTCTTATCAGTGTGTCTTATGTTATACCTGCAGTGTCTTTGGAATCGATTTTCACAGTGTCTGTCGACCCTACAGGATTGGACAGTCCCACTTTCAGAAAAAAGCTGAATGTAAGTAGCTCTACAGTGAAACAATTAATGAGATATCACTTTGAGAATCGAACTGTCTCCTGGACAACAGAACCATGAAGTTAAGAACCAACTCCTTAGAAATCAAAAACAAAACTTTCTAGAGATCTCATTGCAGGTTAGCTTTCTCCTTTTACATTATGAGCAAATATTTCAATTACTTCTGAAATTCTCAAGAAATGACTAAGGATAGCCATTTTGTGCTATTGCAATATAACTATAATGTCTGGAATTATTTCTTCTTCTTTTTTTTTTTTTTACAAAACTGTTTCTTTTATTCTGCAAATGACTCCTGTTAGTGAGGTACCATGCTGACAATAAGCCACAGGACTGATGAGAATACTGAGCAGATGGAGCATAGGTAATACATTTTTGATGCTCTCAATGGCTACCATTTCCCTGCTAAGGGAGCGGTTTGACTGTGCTATGAGGAACCCTGAGCCTCCTAGTCCAGCTCCTGAATAAGTGTTAAGTGTTCCATTAAAATGAATGTCCAAATCAGTAGGGAGAAGCAGATTCTCCTGCAAGCTTCTAATCTCTCTTTTCAGCCTCATTTATCTGTGCTATCTCAGAGGAAGTTTTCCAAACAGGGAACAACTGGAAGTCCTTGTGCCCTATCCTTTAAAGTTGACTTCTAGCTCCCCAGATATGTAATCAAAAACTTTTGTGCCGAGAACTTCAGCACATGTAAACTCGGATTTTCCTGCCTCTGTGTAGAGTGTTGACAAAAAGTATTAGTCCATTGCAGATTTCTTCTGCCTTAGCTTTTTTTTATGATCACATCCACATTTCACTGTCAGTCGAAAACAGTTTTCAAGTGATGATTGAATTTACTAAGAGGTAAAGAAATATTCAACCCAGCCTTTCCCTTTGTGAAAAATAAATCATATATTTTTGTTAAATTACAAATTAACTGTGACTATCCCCATTTTTGGTTAAGCGAGATTAATTTTACCAGCCACACCCAGGCCTCATTACTGTGAGATAAATATAATTTTAAAAAAGGGAAAAAAGCACAAATACATGAGGTTTGATTTTTTTTTTTTTTTTTTCAAAATTGGCATTTTGCTTTAAAATAATTTATTTTCGAAATGTCAGATTGTGCAATTATATAGTCAAGGGGAGCTAATGATGAACTTTCCAAGGTGATGTTGATTTTCCAAAATTAACCCAAAATAGCAATGACAACTCAAGTTGATAAAGCCAAACTAACTACTGAAAAACTGCATCCCTCCTAGTTGAGGTCAGTGTTAATGAATCAAAATAAATAAAAAGACTGGGCAAAAATGGAATGAATAGTACAAATTGAAAAACAAAGCATCTGGTGACTAAAATAAACATAAAATGTTTGTCTCATATCTGTAAAAACACATTGTGATGATCCCCAAGACCTTTGGAAAAATATTCAGACTTTAGAATTTATTTTTCTTTTTTTATAGCCATAAATGACTTTTGTGCTATTTTTTTTAGCCCTGTGTGGATATTGCCTTACACGATAGTATTTTACCAATATCTTAAAATATTCAGCTGTTGAGATCATTGTGTTTATGCAGGCTTTACTTTCCTGCCCATGATAGCTGAATTATAGCTGTTCTTCTCCACCCTCTTCACACTCTTTCATACATAATCACACAGCAGAAGCTTTGCTGGGTAGCAGCAGTGTTGTAGCAATAATACATTTTTATTCTCCCCCACCTACAGATGTGTCCTTATGCAGCCACACAAATCACGAAGCCGCCACCTTTTTGGTTTTAATAGCGGCTCAGTTAGATCCTTGGGGGTGGATCCCTGTCATTCAGGCATTGAGCAGGCATTATTGAGGAAGGTAATTGGCAGGGAGCCTCATCTCTGGAGGTTTCCCTGGGCCTCAGTGATCTGTCAGAGGAATGTGAGACTCTGCCATTAATCAGCATGGGGATAAGAGTAAGGAGGGATGTGCCAGCATCCTCACAGACCCACCTTTCTTACCCCCTGACAGAAAAATCCTTACCTAATCAAACTGCCCACTCTAATCTACACTTTGCTCTTTTGTTAGATGTCACGGCACATGCAAGGAGGAGAACGCTGCATTTGAATTAAAAGCTGTACAGTCATAATTCATAACACTTTCCTACTGAGTGCTACTTTTTTTAGTATATTGCTACATTAAGATCTAGAAAAATATTTTATTAAATCCATTATCAAACAGACTTAAATTGTGCTTCTGAATAAGACTGGGATTGTCTGATAGAGCTCTCTCTGTATTATGCAGTAAACTGCATAATACAGTGCCTTAAAGGGATAGTTCAGAATTTCAGAAATTAGGGACTATTGTCTGGTTACCAGTAATACATAACTATCATGATCTTAATTTAGATAAATCCAGATTAGCTAATCTGAGAGTATGAACGTAATGACTGTTTACAGAGCAAACACAATCACAGCGGATATGTTATTATTAGAGGTGATTAAGATTGAGGGAAAAAAATATTAATATTTTTCCCACTTTCCTAAAAACAATAATTTGTTGTTGTGACCTCAAACCCCCCTGAAAATGCTTCAATAGCTCTTTTAGAAATTGTGATAAACATTTAACAAATGATCTTTGATGGCTGAACAATCCTTTTCAGTGGTTAGAATAATTTTTGACTTCAATCATTTCATCCAGCCAAAAAAGGTTGTATTGATTAAGATATTAGTAGCATTTAAAATCACAACACAATATCTGCTTAAATTAGACATTTTACTTACATTACTTTTCAATTTAAACATAATTCCACTGTTTTCAACTAGGCTTTGATTATATTTGTATCATTTACATTAAAAACATTAAGAAAGAAAAAAAAACAAAATAAAACTTCTCCCATCCTCTAATCCCCCGTGTCGTACCGTTGCTCAGCCTTGGAGAGTTACTGCACAGGAATTGTTTTCCAAGTCAATAAGACTGTAATTGTCTGCATTAAGAAGGTATGATCCCAGTAGAGGTCAGGATGGTGGAATTATTCTGTGGCTGTTTGACTTTATGTTTTGCTCAGAGGAGACATACACCACACAGAATGCAAAGAGGCCTCCTTTCTCAAACTGATGAGGAAAAAATAAAAGAAACCAGATGCGTGACACCACCACCTAGCGAGGTTACCCTTGAGATGCTTTTCTGCTTTTCTTCTGATGGACACTGCAAAGGAGATTGAAGAAAAAATTTCAAGAAAAGTGCATCCAGTAATCACCATTAACCATGATGAAGTTAATATGCTAACTCAGTTTTGGGAGCAGGGCCACGCCTCAACCACACCTCTAATTACCCAGAGGGATTCTTGCACCCAGTTCAATCACTCCTCACAGTTTGTCACATTCCTTCAACCTCATCTTCCCTTACCGTCAACCAGCTGTCACCTAATCTCTCTTTCTGCTTTTCATCACCCATAACCTCATCCTTTTTCCTATTTCCTACTGTCATTATTTATCTCTATCCTTTCGTCTTTGTTGCAGACTCCACCCCAGGAGTCGTAAGTGGACTCAGGGAAAGCCATTTCCTGAAAACCGCATCTCCACAATAATTCTCATCCTCCCCAGCCTACATCAGCAAGTCTTCCCAGATGATCTATTCTCACATCCAATCCATCTATTTCCCCAAACATTTCCTTCATTAAACTTTTAAACTTATATCTTTGTGTCATGGTCCTTGATTGTGAATCATTTTCAAATAGACTTTTTTTTGTTTTTTGTTTGTTTTTGTTTTAACCTAGAATATCTCAGTAGTTTTGTGGAGAACTGTGATGTGTTCTGGAGACAAATTTCTGCAAAAGACAAGGATGTTTCTCTGTCCTTTTAGAGGTAATCTTCTAAAATGACACAGTACATATAAATGATTTGTTCACATTCAAGATGAACAATGTAATATTCAGAGGAACTTCAAAACATCAGAACAAAATGAAAATGCTGGAGCTGATAGGACATTTGATCTAGCAAGTGGCATTTTTCATGGGCAGGCATTACGCTTTCTCCAGAGAATAAATCTAAAGTTCAAAGAGAAATGGAAAATGTGGTACATGACGACTATCTCGGCATTCAGGATCTGTCTTTGACTTTTGAAGAGTGACCCGTAGCCCATGAGGGATGATAAGCAGGTTCACATTTTGCCTCACATCTGATGATGAATACAGATGTGATTTTTCTGATAATGATGATGGATATTCTGACAGGTCCCCTTTCTCAATCTATTGCTAATAATAGAGATGGAAAACTCCAAAGGGTTACAACATATTCAAGTTGATCTTGATCTACAAATATATATATAGTTGTTCCAGTCATCCTGCCACAGTTGGTTTGTGGATTTGATTTGCCAATTCCGACTGTCTCTTAATGTTATCTTGGACCGATTCCAGGATGTTCAGATCAGTCACATTCAATCACATTTTCCTGTGGGAATGTTAGGTGTGGCAGATTGAATTAGGAAATCAGTGACTGTAATTGCCATTGAAGAAAACCCTGGTTGATCTTCACTGCAAGGTACAGCTCGTACTGCACGTACTATGTCAGTATGATAATGTCCCACTATGTTTTGGATTATTTTATGTGACTTGTTCCTTTAGTTATATAAACACACTAAAATCAGAAAGACAATCTCAACAGAAAAATAGATGTGACTTCTGGAGACTTATATGTGTGGTAAAAGCATGCTTCTGTTCATCTGTGTAAAAAGCTTTTAGGTGTGACAGCACAGGGGAAAGCCTGTTTAAATGCAGGGGGGGTAGCTGGAACGGCTGGAGAATGTTTAATCACTCCTTTTTCCTCTTCACGGGCTGCATGATCCACAGTTTGGGGGGAAGCCACATCCTATGCTGCACATAATTAGCTATCATAGCTAACAACTCCCTGATTTGCCACAGTGTGTGCATCAGAGAGATAGCACAGATGACAAGGAATTTAGTGACTTACAGCAATACAGATAAAAGCAAATATCAGGATTTCACTTTGAGGGGATTTCTTAGACAGCTCGTTGACTTGCTACTTCAGATGCGTTCAAAAAAGTGATGATTGCTTAGTCTGATAAAATGACACAGTTTATAGGAGATAAGGCTAAGGAGGAAAATGAGGCAGAGCACGAAATTCCCTTTTTTGTTTTAGGATTGTTGACAGTTAAAAGAGCAAACGTGCCTCTTAAAATGTGTTGTGTCAGACAAAAGTGGTCTTTTTGAGTTATGGTTTCAATCAACAATTTCATAAACACTGCTGTCTATTGCAGTTGGTTTTTTTTCCAATCTGGGTGAGTCAAACACATAAAAGGATCTGATTTTCACTTCAAAATATGTTAATGGACATATCTGTATTTTGGAGAAAATATGACCTTAAAGATGGATTATGCAGCGGGAATACTTACAGAATATTTATTTTGATCCTGTGTGGCCTCGATGTAGTCTTAATCTGCAGAATACAATCCTTTTGTATATAGATGATTTTCATCTAAATGTGCTGAAAGGTCTTTTTAGGCAATTATCTACAGTTTGTTGCATTTTTAGTATTTTACCTCAAACAACTATAGCTTTCCATTTCCAGTGGCCTAAGCAAATCTTTGTACAATAATCTGTCCCTTTTCAGCTCACTGCACATTGTCCTTTTTTTTTTATCTATTGAGGAGATCAGTGAAAGCAAATCCACTCTTATATATGCAAATAAGCCACTAAAAGATTGTCGCAAATCTTCTCATTATTAGAAATGCTTTGTGAAGCAGTGGAAATATAAGTTTTAACTAAGATGCAGAAGTGGCACAAATCCCAGTGAGAGTAAGGCTGTTTGAATTGCACCGCAACTCATCCTGTAATTTACTTTCAAAGACAAAGTGATTCAGAGGAATGCATAATAACACAGACAAAAGATTTCTCTAAGTTGCTTTGAACCAAAAATAGAAAAAAAAGAAATGGCTAGATCTGCTTGTGATTCACATCTTTCTCTGTTGTTCTGCTACTGAACGTGGATCCAGGGACAGCATCAATATTTTATACATTTTTCAAAACATGAAAAGGCCGATTGTGTCCAAATTGCAGAGTTTCTCATGAATTATTCACACTGTTTGCATTAAAAATTCTAAGTCATAATCGATTTATTTGTTCTGATGATTAACACAAAGGAATAGCTGTCAAATATTTGTGTGATGCCACAACCAATACCGATAGCAATGTTCCTTTAAAACTGCACGCACACTATAAAGACACTATATGCATAATAAGATATGCATATATAGTGAGATATATATTATAAGATATACACAGGGTTGGAATACAACTTTTAGGATCCTGTTTATATGATACTATTAACTCTTGGGTTAACTGATTTCATATTTTACTCACATTAAAGCTGCAATGTGTATGGAGACCACAATGCAGAGGTTTTCCAGAGGAAGAAAACCTTTTCTCTCCCATGGTATGGGCCGCTGTGAGATTCTCACCATGCGATAACATTGAATAAAAATAGGGACTATGCAAACTGAAACTCTAATCATTATTTAAAGAAAACACATTCCACTTACCTTACAACCATTGAAGAATTCACTGTATACATTTAAATTTTGTGACATTTATTAAATATGGCTTACTTTTCTATGAATACTTAAAATTTTATTTATATATAAGTGTAAAGTTTAATGCTTTAATATTACATATTGCAGATTAACCGCATTACCTATTTTGACCTCTCTCCTGCAGAAGATTGCCTGATTCCCAGTAGTACCCAAAAGGTTTGACCCAAGTCATCTACTTTTAAATACAAGTTTGCTTGTTATGGACCAAATGTATGTAAACTTCGGAATTCAAAGAAAGTTACAAAAAAAAGTCACTTCACCTGCCTTGCCTGCTGGTGGGGGTCAGAGGGTCTGGTGACATCAGTGCATGGCATCTTCACTTATGTCAGACTACCCCAGGGTAGCTGAAGTTTGCCACCGTCAGTATGAATATGAATGTGAATGGATGAATTGTTGAATGTAGTGTGAAACCCTTTGGGGAACTCCGGACTTGATAAAGATGTTTCCATTTAGCATAACTGACATGTTCCGAAGGAATCCAGCTGTCAAAACATGTCAGGTATGTTTGGAGACAAAAACAAATTGTGTTCAATAACAAACCTAAAGACTTTTGTTATTAAACACAAACATATTACAGTTTTTAAAGAGACATCAAAATTGTAAAAGTTAGTGACAGCAGGTCAATGTTTCATAAATATCAAATGTCAGAGACAATATTTCTATCTCTGACTTTGGAAATCAGTCACAGAGTTTTGAGCGATGCATTTCTACATATTTGGCATTCTGCTCTTTTTAGAAGAATAACAATCTGTCCGTAAATTTGTTGGGAATTTCTTTTTCTCAAAAAAAAAAAAAAATTTATTGATGTGACCAGTCTTTGGACCGATGAGGTTAATAGAACTGGCATCACACACAGAATTAGGAAGCATGTGTATCACAGATAACTGATTTGGATGCACCCCATCTCAAACCATATGAGGGTTCAAAGTCACAGCACTGTTCCAAGCAGCACATACTGATTCCTAATCTTGGCCCAGCAAAGTCAAAGCGCTGACTTTCAAAGCTGTGCTTGGTCTCTTTGCCATCATCATTACTGAAGCTACAGATGGTACCAGTTTCGACGGGGTTATTGCAAAGCAGGGGGTTTTGAGTGAGGTTGCTCCTGCAAGGGAATAGAGGGTTGTGGTGAGGATGGTTTGATGTGTAAAAATGTTGGAAGTTAAATGTTTTATGTCCCAAGAGAGTTAGATATCACGTGTTTCCATCATCCTACACAACACATGCTCTTATTCTAGTCTGCACTGTTTTGTCTCAGATGTTATAAGTCTTCCCTTAAGATGAAGTGGTTTTTTAAAGGCTAGGGTTATAATACTAAGTTATTCTATTTCAAACCTGTTATTACCCAAATTTTGATGTTATGGAAATAGATTTTTGTAAAAGTTTTCTTACATTTTTTTTTTATTTATTTTCCATGACCATATATATTACAAAGCATAAAAAATAAGACATCATAGTTGCCAATATGCCAACAACTGTCACCTGGCACTAAAACAGTCCTACTCTACTCACAAGTATGTTATGCAAACTCATCAATACACGCCTGAACAAAGTTTTTGCCATAAAGATTTAAGTAATATTTTCATCATTTTTGGTTTATATATAATTTGTTCTTGTTAACATTTTGTGTTTCTGAATAAAAACAACAAAGTGTTCAGTGTATGAGTATGTAAATTTGAATGATTGGGCGATACGAGCTGGAGTTTAAAGTTATGCCTAAGTCACTAAAGGTGCTGGGCTGGCCTGTTCTCCATGAATTATTGTGGTGGGTATTCTCATTGCACAGCAAGCTTGTCTTATGGTTTGATGTCTTAAGAGATCGCAACAGTAGCACCCAGGTCTTCATTGTGTGAATGGCTGAGAGTCCATTAGCAGACTGTATTTGCTGGTCACACCAAAAATCATTATGATCAGTGTAGAGAAACTTAACTTTTTTATTTTGTATTAAAGTTTCTTTCCTGAGGACAGATTAGCAGAAGTTGATGTAAAAGCACACGCATGAAAGACCCTGTAATTACTTCATGAAAGAAAACTCAACATCTTCAGATTTTTTTCCTCAAGACAAATGCCAAGAAATCAGCCAGGAGACTTCTGTGAAGCAGAACAAAATGCTATCCTTTAGCTATATTTTTGCTTGCGAACAACCTTTGAAAAACTGTAAACAACTTTAATTTGATCTGTGAAGCACCTCAGGCTTTGCAGATTCTACAAAAGGTTGAATGACTTTAAATGTCACCAAGGGGCAATCAGCAGATCTTAGACCTTCTGTTACCACCAAAGTTTTATTTTTTTTTTATTAAAAGGCTGTCTTTTCATACTGTAAGCTTTTAGCACATGTAGATAATTGAACTATTGACACACTGATAACTCCCAACTATCTATGTATTGCATGAAATACTTTAAAACTGAGACTCATACAAAACTAGCACAGTCTGGATGTGCTGATTTTGACAGCTAAATGGAGAAAAATGTTAATTAATTCTCTGGATATGTTTATACAGAATGTGAGATGAATATCAGCATGAGTGTGTTGCAGCAATAAGGCCTACAGAGGATGTTGGCAGCCTGTTTTTATTATCAGACTGAAGAAAAACAAAAGGTCAAATGCAGTTTTTTAATGCTTTGGAGATATTGGCATTTTGGCCATCTGCAATAAAATTTAAATATGCAGTTATTTATTTTAAAAAACCCAAATGCCAAATGTGATTTTCTTGTTCCTTTTTCCCCTGTTGAGGCTAACTATTATTCTGACCTATAAAACTGTAGTATTTTGGAAAAGATATGAAGACATTTCCAGAAGGAAATGGGCTAAAATTAACATAAACTCCATTACCTCCTGAACGAATATTTCTAAAGCCTGCTTGTAGAGAACTGCAGCAAAGAGTGGCATCTTGGGAGTATCCCAGATTCCAATAGCCAATGAACACTATGTACATCCCCATCTGTTATCTGGAAGGCAAACAAAGAGAATGCCTTTTCTGTTTCCCCTTTTATATATGAAAATATGTGAAGACTGTTAAATCTTACTGGGATTTTAACTGTAACTTTGTGCTTTGGTCAAATAAATCTAAGAACAACTTTGTTGGAAAATAGCACAAACGTGTGTATGAGTGGCCCAACACAAATAACAAATATTTGGAAAACGTCCTCATGTTTACTGCTAAGTACAGTGGAGAATCTGTAATGGTGTGGGTCATTTTGACTTTCAGACCCCTGAGAATATGGTTTCAGCTCATGCAATCATAAACACCTCGATAATAGCCACAGACTGGGCTAGAACTTAATACCGGATTTTGCGGTACTCTCTCAGGCTGGTAATATAAGGCTTCTGGAAAATTGTAAAAGTAAGTTGTTTTAGTTCAAAAATTCAGAGTTGTTAATTTTTTACAATTTTACTGCTGCACAATTTTGCACCTAAGAAATAAAAAAAACAATATGAATTCAAAAGTTAAAGGTCATCTAGTTTTATAAGAAAAATATATTACTTTTTTCCAGTTCGACAATAATGCTAATGTGTTAAATGTTAAAGCATTAATCACAAGGGCACGCTTGATGTTAAAAGTCAATGCTTCTTAAAAAGAGACAAAACAACTTTCACAATTTTTTTTTCTGTAGATATACACCCACTTCTTCCTTCCCTTTATGAGTGTATACCATCAATGCTCATTGTATTCCAATGCTATGGTCTGCAGGGATGTAGAGCAATACAACTCCACAGCATATTTCACATTTACAAAACACCTTTTTAAACAGCTAAATGGAGGTAAATGTGGTGCACCAACAGCTGCACCACAGTGTAAAAAGACAGACTTTTGTTGTGATGGACTGAAAAAAAACCTGATTAAACCTTTTCTGTTTTAGGTCAGAGAGTATTTTGTGAAATTCTATCATGAGACAAAATCCAAGAGAACTTTGGCAATTATTCAACCTGTGGTATTTTGAGCATATGGATTTGTGACAACGCAATAATCATTCCAATGGTAAAAAAAAACAAAGGCAAATCTGTTGCCAAATCTGCTATAACTTGATACCTTACATGAGCTAAACTCCATTATATAAATCCAATTAAGCTTCAGGATCTGTTTATACAGTGTATGTATCTAGTTTCCACTATATATTTCTTAACAGTTCAGAACTTAATGTACTGAAATTTTGATTTGTTCCACAAAAATACTCCCAGTATAACAAATACAAAGCCAGCCAATTTTACATTTACAAATATCAGACTGTCAATCACTATAACAATAAACGTATGTACATGGACATAGCTTGTTGAATTACTTGTATATCAACTACTGGTATGTAATAACTACATTTGAATGTAGTTATTCTCTAGCTTCTGTAATCTGATTAGTCATCCCCAGCCTGATGTTGCTGGAACCAATAGTAATCAGTGCTAACTTGGTCTGGAGGTGCCTCCAGCTTTCGAACCAACAACAGTGACAAACTGGTGGTGATTTCTGCCAGCGCAACCTTTCAACCACCCACTCCCCACTCCAATCCTCACTTTCGTGCTGCTTCCATGCGTGCCCTTGTGATTAATGCTTCCCACTCGCCTCATGCTGCCCTTAAGAAAGGAGCAGCTTACTGTTTTCCTTGCTATGCCACAGGTCCCCCAAATGACAGTTAAATAGGATTAGATTTTCTATTTGGGGCGGATGGTGTTTCTTTGCATCTGTTTTAAGGCACAGTAAAAGCTTCCATGAAGTAGGTTTTTTCTTTTTTGCCAATTTATGTCAGAAAAGAAGAAAGGTGCAGCGTTTCGGGTGGGTTGATGCTGTGGCAGTCATGTTGCTGTGAAAAACAACACTGGAGGGAGAGAGATACGGATTTGAGGGGGTGATTCATTTCAATCTGCCACAACTCTGCATGTGCCCAAAGCTGAAATCTCATCGTAGGTTCAGCCTTAATAAAGCTTGCTGGCATTAAGCCTCATTAGTCAGCAGTCAAACACCAAAAGACACCTCACATCCCACAACGAGATTACACCATTGTCTTTCTGATTTCCCATTAGGAGGAAGCTGCACTTGTTTCATAGACATACAGGGCTCTGTAATGTAAAAATTCTCTGTTATACTTAGTTTTTCTCTGCCAGAAGAAATTGAAGCGAATTATGCAATAAAACTTTCCTACCCCTTATCCAATTTTATAACATGTCTAATGTTATGATACAGAGAAAGCAGGCTATCAAGATATCAATGAAACACACTAACAAATACAAATAATCTTCAGAGTATTCACTATACCTGGCAATATTCATTCTGATTTCTCAGCACAGAAATACAGTGAGAAGTTTCTATGTTTTGTTTTTTTCAGTTTTTATTACGTTCACCATGTCCTGACAGTTTTACATAATACAGATAATCTATGAAAACAAACAGCACTTCTGTCTCCTCCCTGTGATACTACTGACATCTATATAAACAACCAATCAAAGTCAGGAGTGTTTAGTACTGACAATCATGCTTGTGTATGGACTGCAGGTGTGCTAGTGGCAAAAAAGTATTTACCGTTACAGAAAAACTGGTCATCCACTGTGATTGAGGCCATTCTCACTAGTTTTGCATTCATGGAAGGTTCTGTTGTGGGGAAGGAGCTGTAGAATAAGAGAGAGCAGGGGGAAGGGTGTGAACAGTGTGTATATGAGGGTAAATGGCTGTGCTAAAATTATCCTCTTAGCTCTGATTGGTTGTTTCTGACTGAGTCATGCATTTCTACAGGTGACAGAATGGTTACAGGGGGGAAACAGATCCATTCATCCATCCAGTATCCAACACGATTGGGGTGTGGTGCCGGTGCCCATCTCCAGCGGTCAACGGGCGAGAGAGGAGGATAGCTTGATTTTTTTTTCCCGCAAATTTCTAAAAATTATACTTTTCTACTAAGGCCACCTGCACTAGAGCTCAGTACTGAGTAAATGATTATAATATCTGATTTAATATTTTACAATGATGTCAACAGATGGACAAAAATATAAAGCTACATGCAGATCCTTGTATATTAAAGACTAAAATGCATAAAATATTTTGGTCAATATAAAACTTGTGAAACTAATACTCTAAGTAATGTGTTCATGTGTTAGGACAGGGTGAAATACTACCAATGTATGATTTTTAAATTGTATGTATTCATTTGACCTCCAAATGACACAACATACTCAGTTGTTATGTAGTTTGAAGCTTACATACAAACAAGAAGCCTCCCTTCAAAATAAACTTTAGGTTTGTGTCCATTTCTGGTGCATTAATGGTTAAAAATTGTTCTTCATTACTGAAGTTGCTCGCAATGACTACATTTCATACTTCATAACATTACTCAAGTAAAACTAAACTGTAAAACTACTTTTAAAAGTATTTTTCCTAAAACGTTTCTGACTTAAATGTAACTGAGTAAATGTAACTAGTTACTACACACCTATGTTACTAAGCATCAAGTTAGTACATTGCTCTAAAAATTTCAGCCAACGTCTTTCTCTGAGGAAATGCATACTGACAATAGGATACTATCACTTCCACATTTCACTGTGGGTTTGTTTAATTCAGTGTGATGGCCTGTTGTTGTTTACAACATGTATGCTAGAAAGTTGAATTTTGATCTTAATTGACTAATGTCATGTTCTCCTTTAATTTACGCAGATTTTGTGACCAACTGGATTCCACTCAAAGACCAAGAAGTTGTCTTCATGTATCCTCCACTTATTTATCAGTGTGTCAGGACATTTCTCTTACAGTTGTTCCAGGAGCAAGTAAAAACCTTTAAACAAGCCCAAAAGAAGAAAATAAATAAATATTACTAACTTCCATTATTTAAGTTTAAGTAACCGGATCCTTTCTGCGACGTGCTGGTATTATTGAGTGAGCAGGCCGTGACACGGTTTGTCTTTAAAAAGGATGATTTCTCAATTTATTCTGAGAACAACACACAGAAAACAAATGTGTTATAGGCTGTCCGCTCCAAGTCCTCTGCCGCAGGACAACATGACAAAAAAAAGGCAGGGACGGACCATGTCTCACAACTTTCAAATAATCAAAATAAACCTTTTTTTTTTATACAACATACCTGACGAGGACAACATACAGAAAACAACCGTGTTATAGGATGCCCGCTCCAAGTCCTAAACAAAACAAAAGTACATAACAAAAATTAACTTAATAAATCTATAAATAAACAGGCTATATTTAGATGAAAAATAAACAGCGCACACCTCTCCCGCAGGACAATATAACAAAAGGAGAGAGTCTAAGGGGCACAAACAGACAATACCACAGAAGAAAAAATCAAAAGGAGAGGCTTCCGATCTTAAAGTAACACGGTTAAAACAATGACAGTTTGTTAGAGGTGTTTCAGTCAGGTAAGAAACAATACAAGTAACAATACAAATAACCAAAAAAAAAGAGACATTTTGTGTAATTATAACAGAGGAGAAATACAACCAGGTTACATTTACATATATTAATTTTGCTTAAACCTCAAAGAGAATACTAAGCAAACAACTGTGAATCGATCCACAAAGTGATTCAAATGAACAAAATAATTTAAGTTCTTTAACTTTACAGTGCAACATTTCAAATTAATGCTTACATTTCAAATGTGCATATTTTGATAATAATCATGAATGTCTGTTTTACAAAATATAAATACTTTATCTAGTTTAAATTACTTAATGTTTAATTAATAAATAGTTTATATGTTAACTTCATCAAATGCATCAGTTAAAAATGACTACAACAAACATTCCAACCATCAAAATCACCAATTATTATGCTAAATTTCACAACTACTATAGACCTTTTTCACGACAACCGGAAGCTGCATCTGATAGGGCTGGGGTACTTCCTGTTTTATTGGCTGTATTTCAAATACTCTAAGAAAAATGTTTCTCCTCCGGTCCTTTTCATCATCCTTACTTAATTTGCCAGCACTTTCTTTCACTGATG
>CAEGAE010101663.1:0-39279 GCA_903067095.1 Girardinus metallicus | reverse complement strand
AAGCTACGCCATCTTAGGTGATAAACAAAAGGTTTGTAAAATACGTAAATACCAAAAAGTGAATAATAAAGAGTGAATAATTCAAAATGACTTGATATAAACAAATAAATACATAAACAAGCAATCATATGCAGTATATTAATCAATAAATAACCTATAAATGAGCGCAGAAAAAAATGCCACAGATTTTAGTTTGTATTTTTTTTCCTTTCACTTTTTTTTTGTTTTTCTTAATTGTCCTGGCACAATAGTGGCATTAACACATTGTTCTTTTGTTTTTATAGCCCCTATAAAAGTAAATAGTCTTGATTATTTTTAAATGCCTCTAAAACCCGGTAATAACCAGATAATTTATATGTTAGAGCAATAAGGCAGGCTGTAATTTATTTTTCCTCTTTCTGTTGTTTGTTTTTCAATATTACCATGCTAAGTGTGCTAACGTGATGTGATGCTAAAATTATCATGTTGTGACAGTATAATGAAAAACAGACAATTTGAAAAAAAATCTAGCTCCTCTGTCTTCTCCCAGTGCTAATTAGAAACAACCAATCAGAGCCAGGAGGAGGGTCTTAGTGCTGTCAATCACTCTTATGCTCACTCCCTCCTGCCTGTTCTCTGCTAAGCTAACGCTGTTTCACCCCAACATAGCCTGCCATGAATGCTAAAGCTAGTTAGCATGGCCACTGATGACAGCGGATAAACAGTTTTCCTGGAACAGTACATTTCCTGTTTTTTTCCCTTATGCTTCAACAACAGAACAATCATTTAACAATGGAATTGGAAGACTTTTTAAATTATTCTCATCTAATGAGAATAACAACAGGCACCCGTCTGCGATGTTTGTTTGTCTTTTTTTGTTCTTTGGATGGGTTGTACTGAAATAAATTTCGTTGTGCTTCTGTACGATAACGATAAAGATAATTGATAGTGATAATTTAAAACAAACCCAGTCATTTCCAATTGCATGGTTTATTGTTTTTCTCTTTTCTAAATCAACTGGATGATAAAGTCTTCAGTCTGGTGCTTTGGCCCCAACTAGACCTTTTTTGAAAGAGAATTTTGTTTCCAGATTCATTCATTTCATTTGTTGTTTTTGTTGTTGTTGTTTTTTAATTTTGGATATTTAATATATCTTCCAATTCCAGTGTTTCCAGTGTTTCCAATGTTTATTAGAATTTAAAGTTTATTGATCTCTGAGAATGTGTTTTTGTATCATTGTATTTCTTGAAGATGGTCCCAAAACAACATTATTGTTTATCGCAATAACTTCTGGAAAAATTTATCATCCAGTGAAATGTGTTATTGGCCGAGTCACCACATGGCAACAGTTTTAACAAATATGGAAAAAAACATATTTTTGTAAACGTTGAACACAGCAGCTTTATGTTTTCTGGTTTGTAATTATGGGTTTGTTTGCCTCCCAGGGCCGCACTGCAGCGATCCGTGTCCGGAGGGCCTGTGGGGCCCCCACTGCAACCACTCCTGCTCGGACCACTGTCCCAACAGCGACACGTGTCTGAGGAAAACCGGGGAGTGTGTGTGCCGGCCGGGCTACTGGGGCGCCGCCTGCCAGAACAGTGAGTCCGGCTCCGACCCGCGCCGTGACGGACAGCCGCTGCGCTTGCTGCAGCTCTCCTTCCTGTGTTTCAGATTCGTCTGAGCGGGTGGGCAGCGTCATGGTCCCTCTGCCCCCGGGGGAGAAGGAGTCGTGGGGCGCCATCGGCGGCATCGTGGTGCTGGTCCTGCTGGTGGTGATGCTGCTGGCTCTGCTGCTGCTCTACCGGCGCCGGCAGAAGGACAAGCAGAACAACACGCCCACCGTCTCCTTCTCCACCAGCCGCACCGTCAACTCCGAATACGCCGTCCCAGGTCTGAGCCGAAACGTTACCGCAAACAGTTCACCTCCTCCCTAGACCGAGCACAGAGCTGAAATTTACCTGCCAGATGAATGAGGAATGTCACGCAAAATTTACCTAAAAAAAACTCAGAAATTTAGAGAATAATCTCAGAAATTTTCTAGAAGAAACATTAAAATTTCTGAGCTCAAAAAGTCAAACATCAAAACAAAATCCAACATTTTGAGAATAATCTCAACAATTTTCTAAAAACACAAGGAGCTCCCAAAGTTTGCAAGAAAAAAAGACATTTTCTAGAAAAAACTGAAATTTTTAAGTTTGAAAAGTTGAAAACTTGCTAGAAAAAAAACTGAAATTTGAAAATAAGTTCAAAAATTTTTTAGAAAAAAAATGAAAAAGTTGAACATTTCTTGAAAATGTCTGAGATTACTCTCAAAATATCTGAGTTTTGTGAAAGAAATTTGCACTTTGTTTTTATCTTTATTGGCACTGATAGGCTGCCGTACAGTTCAGGGTCTGATCTGATTGAAAAGCCGCAGAGTGACGCCATGTTTGTTTTCCCTGAAGATGTTCCCCACAGCTACCATCATTACTACTCCAACCCCAGCTACCACACGCTGAGCCAGAACCGGCCGCCGCTGCCGCACCTCCCCAACAACCACGACCGCGTCATCAAGGTGGAGCGCCGCTCGCTCTCGCCCCCTGCTGGACGCCTTTCAGGGTTCTGATCGGTTCCTGTTTGTGTCCAGCAGAACACCAACAACCAGCTGTTCTGCAGCGTGAAGAACGCGGCCAGGGAGCGGCGCGGCCTGTTCGGGGTCGAGACCAACGCCACTCTGCCTGCAGACTGGAAACATCACGAGTCCCGCAAAGGTTCAGGTCTGTCCAGCTCAGAGATAACGTCACTGAACTCCGATCCTGAACCGCAAAGCATTCTGGGAGATGTAGGCAGAGGAGAAGCTTTAGCAAGTCAACCGCCTGAGTGAAGTTAATCCCCAACCTGATTCAAATAAGTTGTGCAGTGAAAAAGAGATTAAAAAAGATTCCAGAGGTCATCGGAGGTCATCTTTAATATCTTCGAAGCAAAAGCAGCTCTTGTGTTTTTTTGCTGCACAAACCAAATTTTTAATTAATATCTTTAAAATAATAGCGGCACAGATGAAACTTTTTGCTGCACAAACACATCACAAGCATTTGACACCAATTTTGTTAGATATGTGAGGAGGCTGGTTGACCTTTTGACCTTTAAACTTTTATTAATATCGTCAAAGCAAAAGCAGCGTTTTCTTTTGCCCAAACCAACGCAAACATAATCCAGTTGATTGACAGCAACTTTGTCTGATTTGGTTAATGTGGGGGGGCTGGTTGACCTTTCATGACCTCTGGTAACATTTATTAATATCTTTAAATGATGGCGGCACAAATGAAAAGTTTGACACCAGTTTTGTTATATTTGAAGAAGGTGGAGGAGTTCAGCTTCACCCAGGTCCCTCACCCTCTCACTGCTAGCCACGCTAAGCTAGGTTGGTGGAATCAACTAACTGACTCGCTCTTTGGTTACCTAGCAACAAGTTGTTGAATAATTTGCACAGCAGCAGTTTCAGGTTTCACCACTCTGCCTCCTAACTGCTTAAAAATAAAAAACGTTACTCAATGAAAACTGGATAAAACAGAAATGATTACACCATCAGTTTCGCAATATTTCAGATATTTAAAAACACTAATCAGTAATTATGGATATTGACTGTTATGAAATGTTTATATCATGATGCGTTTTCAGCCATATGATCCTTCCTGTCTGATTTATTAAACTGTCACTTTACGTCTGATTGTTGCTTCTGGTTGAAAGCAAAAACTTTTATCCTTAATCTGTCTGAAGTTTTCCCTCTTATTCCACTTTATCACCAGCCACATATTTCCTAATCTAGACCCGATATCAGGCCATAAACACTGAGAACTTCATAAAAGCTGACTGGCAGCAGAATCCACCCACCTGCTGTTGATTTTAACAGCCTTTCTGCTTTTTATTAGCCTGACACAGATCGACTGAAGGAAAGTGTTTCTGTTACGGTTTACAGGAGCATTTGGCATCGACCGGAGCTACAGCTACAGCGCCAGCCTCGGAAAATATTACAACAAAGGTAGTTTATCATCGCACTTTCTCTGCTTCCCTCTCCTGCTGCCTGCAGCCTCTATCATTACCGGTTTATGAGAGCCGGATAAGACGTGTCAAAAAGCATAAAGAGGAACACCTAACCGCACTTAACGTGTTTATTTATCTCTTTAAGCCTGGATGCACTAACTCAACAGTTCCTGCTTCTCTTCATTCTGTATCGATATCCTGCATTGTTTGTATTTCGGACTTTAACTCTGTTAGATGTTCTGATGCTCAGGATTGTTTTTTGCTTGATGAATCCATTCTTAACCTGCGGTTGTTTGACTGCAACAGTGTAGCGCCACTGTAGAGAGATAAAGACAGTACATTTCCATCAAAAAAACTGAAATTTTAAAATTTACCTTGGAAATTTCCTGGAAAAAAAATGGGAAATTCAAAAAGTTGAAAATTTTCAACTTTAAAGTCTCAGATATTTTTTCTGAGATTAATCTCAAAATTTCAGATTTTGATTAATCAAAATCTGAAATTTTGATTAATCTCAATTTTCTGATCTTTCCAAGTTCAGAAAATTCTGTTTTTTCTTGAACATTTCTGAGATTAATTTGAAAATTAAAGAATTTTTTGACAGAAATTGTCTTATTTTAAAACCCAGAAATTTCCATGAGAATGGTTGCCATGGAGATTAAATGATTTCTCAAACATGCATGACAGAATCAAGGCAGCACTTCATGCTGGTCATGTTGGTGAGGGAAAAGCATAAAAACATGATGTTTCAAAATGTGATTTTTTTGTTGTTTTAGTTTTTTCTCTGGTTTTGTGTAGCTCTTTGGGCTACATTGTGTTTAAATTGTGCTTTATAAATAAACCTTCCTGCTTCGGCTCATTAAAAGCATTAAAGTGGACCCGTCTAACGCGGCCGGTTTAACCTCCTAACCGCTGACTTTCCTTTGTCCCACCTGTGAGCAGAGCTGAAGGACTTGGTGGCGGCGAGCAGCAGCTCTCTGAACAGCGAGAACCCGTACGCCACCATCAAGGACCTGCCCGGCCCGCCGTTCTGCCTCCCGGAGAGCAGCTACATGGAGATGAAGGCGGCCGTGCCGCGAGAGCGAGCGTACACCGAGATCAGCCCGCCGCCGTTCAGCATGGCCACACTGCGCAGAGGTGAGGTCCATCTCAAGAAGTTCCCACAAAAACACAAACATTTAGGAGGTTCGAAGGTAAAAGCATTTATAGAAAAAAACTCTAAATTTTGAGATTAACCTCAAACTTTCAGAAAAAGCTTTAGAAAAAGCTAAGAAATTCTCCAGAAGAAGCATGGTATTTCAGAGTTTGTAAAGTCAAAGTTTCTTGAAGAAAAAAAATGTTGAAATTAGTCTGAGAAAATTTCTAGAAAAAACTTGGAAATTTCTGAGTTTCAAAAGCCAAAAAATTGGTAGAAAAAGCCCAAAATTTTGAGATTAATCTCAGAAATTTTGCAGAAAAAAAACAGAGTTTCAAAGTCAGAAATATTTTACTTTTTAAGTTTTCTGATTTAATAAACTTGTTCTCCTGCTGTTACATCAGAGCGGCAGAGCTCCCTGGGTCACGCCCCTCATGACGACCCCCAGAGTCACTATGACCTCCCCGTGAACAGCCACATCCCGGGACACTACGACCTGCCTCCCGTGCGCCGGCCGCCGTCCCCCCGGCCCGCCCCGCGCAGAACGCTGCAGTGAGAGCCGGAGAGGCGCCGTGGGTTCACCCTCCTCCCTTTGGGCCGATGGAGAAGAGCAGACTGTTTGTTCTTCACCTACAAACTCAGTAAGGTCCTGTTTGAGGGCAGCACTGCCCCCCTGTGGCCATCAGATGGTACTGCTGCCACCAGGACTGAAGGACCAGGAAAGCTGGTGACATCGGAGGAGCTTTACTGCGGTGTGACTTCAGCTTTCATTTTGCTTTTCTGACTACATTAAAGTAGAAAACATTAAACACCAACAAAAACAAAAAAAAAAAAAAAAATGCAGCCGGCAGCTTCTCATCAACTCTAAAGTTCCTGAAAATGTCATGAAAGCCAAAGAAACCCATCAATCTCCTGGAATATTGGGCCCAGAATGTGGATGAAAAACTCTGTACATATGGACGTAAATATAGTATCACCAGAGGAACGCTGTAAATAAATAAACAGTTCTCCAGGGTTACAAATCATGGTTGTTTGGTGTCATGCAGCATTTAAAGCTGCAGAATGCAACATGTATAAAAATATTTTATTTTACATATTTGTTAAAACTGTCACCATGTCATGAGAGTTTGATATGAGACAGATAATCTGAAGGCAGAGGAGCTCAGTTTTTTCACAGATTATTTGTCTCACACCATGGTGTCACAACATAGTGACAGTTTCAATAAATATAAAAAAAATATATATTTTGTATAAGTTATATATTGGCACCTTAAAGATCAATTTTAAAAGTCAAAGCTCAGTAAGGGTGTCTTCACACCTAACAGTCTGGTAGATTTGATTCAGTCGGGTAACAGAATTTGCAACATTTGTTACATTTTCAGCTGCTTTTCGCTTTCACACTGCACTGTGTTAAAGAAACAGAAATCTTTAAAAACCTCACAAACATAAACGGAGTGCCATCAGATTTTAGCTGTTGCAGGATTTTCCTGTTTTTTGTAAGACCACGTCATTTCTCCCGCTAGACTCTCGCGTTTGTTATAGTTATATTTACCCAGAATCCCCTGCGCTGTCGTTCACTTCCTGCTTTTGTCCGCTTGTCATTCACACATACATCTGAACTGCACCAGAGTTCAATTCAACCGAACCGAGTCCGAGGTTTGTAGGCCTTCGTCACATGAACATTACAGATTCACACCTCCCTAAGCAAACCAGACTTTCTAGGCAGACTACACAGGGCTGATGAAAACAGGGCATTATGGGTAAATACAACAAAAGCAAATAGTCCAGCGTTAGCAGGAGAAATGCTTCGTGGTATTTCCCCAAAGACAAAAGAGAAATCCTAACCGCTGAAATCTGATGTCTCTCCGTGTTTGTTTTCATTTCATGGAGAAGAAAGTTGAGTTCAGTTTCTTCTTCAGAGGTTTTGATATCGTTTCCTTCAGTTGTTCTTGCTGCAGCGCCCCCACAGGCGAGGAGGGGAACAGGTTTGTCAAATTGACTCAGAGCAGTGTGAAAGTGAACCACAGCAGCTGAAAATCTGTTAATTTTGGTTCCCAATCGAACCAAGACTAGCAGGCTGTCAGATTGAAGCTGATCCCAGTTTGTTGGTTTCTCAAACCTTTTTGCAGAACCAACCCCAGCTCCTCAGTGCAGTTCAGACTTTCTGAACTCGAGTCAACATTTTAATGTTTGAGTTATGAGACTTGTGACGCCATTCATCATGCTGGATAATCACCAAACTCTTGATGGATTTTCTTTTTTGAAGAAGTTGCTCTACCTTTAACTTTTGATCCAACTCAATCTTGGGAGGAAGTCTTCTGAGAAGATCCAAACATGAATTGCAGACATCAACTTTTCCACCTTTGACAGCTTATTTTCAGAATCTCTTCTGTCCTTAACGGACCAGAAACAGAAGTTTTCACACATCCGTCTGCAGGTCTGCTGCAAATGCTGAGCAAGCTCTGCACTGGTGGCAGCATGATTGACCGTACAGCAGCTTCCAGAGGATTCTCTGCAGCTCAGATTCTCAACTTGAACTTCTTGAGGATCCAGAAACTTTCCTCCAGCTGCAGCTGCTTTAATGCAAACAGAAATAAAAGATAAACACATCAGCAATCTGCTAATTAGATGCACAAGTTTCCAGCTGGACTCTTTCTGAACAGAGTTAGATTCATTTAGTGTCAAGTGAAAATAGTTTCATTAAACGTTTAATGGTGGAGCGTTTTGCAATTACAAGACATTTTCTCAACCTGAAGGTGTAAAGGTCACGGATTGGAGCCTGGAGCTTCTCCTGCGTCCATTAAATGTTTAATGTCATTTCTCAACAAATTAACTTCCATCAGGTTCATAACTGATGAATATTACAGAGCAGATCTGTTACATACCGTCTTTGGTTAAATAAACTGTTTTGTCAAAGAGTTCACACTTCAAATATTTTACTGACTCAAACGGTTGGGAGAAACGTATAAAGACTGACTTAAAAACTGCACAATTCTCTTTTTTTTTTTTTTTACATAAATAACGTTCTCAGAGCAGTCAAACCTTTTCAGGATTTTAACATTTTAAATGCCAGTTTCAAATTTTATTTATTACAAATAAAAGTCCTGAATGTCAAATTAGCAACAAAATAAATTTGACTGCATTATAAATTCATAACCTCATTGATTTCCATCACTACAAAAATCACTACAGTCACATTGGAAAAACAAAATTTTGAAATATTTGTTTAGTTTCTACTGCAAATAACAGTTAAGACAAATAACTTATCAGCAAGGTGGGCTTGTTTCAAGTCAACAATTCTTCAATGTAGATGCAAAAATATTAAATTGTTTCACTTAAAATGGGAAAAATGTGTTGAGAGAAAAAATGCCAGTGGAATTAGTGCTTCATATTGAAAAATTGACTTCAAACAAGCTCATGTGTGCAGCTGAAACGTTAAATGCAAGTTAGTTTTATTTCAGGCGAGAAACTAGAACCAAAATACTTAAGATTTTATGTGTTTTCCAGTACAGTTTAAGAAATTATTTTATGTCAGTGCTGCAGTTTGAAGTGGCATTGCAAATAAAATGCCTGCCTTTCTGCAGAGATCATGGAGATGTGGCCACCAGGGGGCGCCAGAAGTTTGTGAATATTCATTATTTGGCATAAAGTTTTCCATAGAGCAGATCGGATGTCTTCAGTTGAAAATTTCTCTGATTCCACCTGAATGTACTTTGTGATGTAAATAGTTTTTAAACATGTAATCTTGTATTTCTGAATGTAACTGTGGGTACATATACATGTTTGTATGATGCAAATAAAAATGTTCGCACCTTTTCAGCTGTTGTGATAAATTGGAGGAAAAGAAAAAATTGGGAAAAATAGCTTTTATTTGGCTTCATTTTAGAAAAAAAATACAATTACAACAAGTCAAAGCATGGCGTTTTGCTTCTAATCATTATTCCACTTTAAAGGGAGGGAAAAACTTTGACATCAACAGATTTGGGTAAAATTTGAGACGTTTAAACGGGACGAACATCTCGTCTGTCTGAAAAAATTATAACTTCTCTATATAAATCATCTGAACATAAAAACATGGTCAAAACTAGATCTTTGCTCTTTCTTCAAATGGAGGTCAGGGGGTGTTTTCAGAAAGTTGCTGAGGCACTTTAGGATTTTAAAAATAAAAAAATTTTTTTGGCCTGAATGACAAATCAGACAAAAAAAAAATCAAGTATTTTCTGTGCTGATAAACTTTAACATGGAGTATAAATGCATAAAGCTGCCAAACTACAGTACAAATCTACCTGCTTTGCATACATGCTGCAGACGTCTAAAAGCAGCGCATAAAGTCCAAAATCCCCAAAATATTTCTAGAGACGCAGAGTTCAACTGGAAAAGAGAAAAAAAGAAAGAAGCCCTTGTGACCAGTTTTACAGAGCGACACAAACCGAGGAGGAGGAGGAGGATGAAGGCTGACCGTCACAAGACCGAAGAATCATGTGAGCAGAAAGTTTCTTTCCTCTGAAGAAACTTTCTGCTCACATTAAATTTAACTGCTGCACTCCTGCTGCCACCAGCAGCTTCCTGTTCGCTTTATTCAAATAAATCCAAGGAAAAAAAAAAAAAAAATATTCTCAGATTAGAGTCACTGGAAATTAAACATACAGAATGAAAACTGGTTTCACTGGGTTCACATGCAGCCCAGGACTGGATGTAAAGGGACGTGGCATGTGGAGAGCAGAAGGACAAGTGACGCCCGGCAGTTTCTGGAGCATCCGACAGTCAGACAGCAGCTTAAAGCTGCAGTGTGTAACTTTTATTTTTAAAAGTCTTTTTTTTTTTTGTTGTTTTACATTGTTGAGACGATAAAAGACAAATAATCTGTTAAAAAAAAAAAATGGAGCTCTTCTGCTTTCTCCCAGTGTTACCTGCAAAAACTCAGTCAAAAACAACCAATCACAGCCAGGAGGCGGGACTGAGCGCTGTCAATCACTCAGTTCACCACAACTTAGCCCGCAAAGAATGCTAAAGCTAGTTAGCGGAAAAACAGTTTTTCTGTAACAGTGAATTGTTTTTCCACCATTAGCACATTGAGCAGCGTACATGATGATGATTGACAGCGCTAAGACCCACCTCCTGGCTCTCATTGGTTGGTTTTGACCAGAAGCAGTGGATTTTTTTTTACAGATTATTTGTCTCATTAAACTGTAACAATGTGGCGATATTTTTATTAAATATGGAAAGAACATATTTTAGCGAAAGTTGCGTACTACAGCTTTAAATGGAGTTTGATCGGGTCACGTCAAACCGCATTCGAGTTTGACGTGACCCGATGTAACATGGAGCACAAAGATTTCACAATAACTTTGGGTTTTTGTTGGAAGGAAAACTGCCAACGTCAGCAAGATGCCACCAGCCGGCCTCCTTTAAGCTGCTCTACTGCAGGGTTTACTCCATTTCCTGCCCTTCAGTCCCTGTCTGGACTGTCGGATGCTCCTGCTACTGCCTGATCATCGCTTGTGGACCAGCTGAACCACGCTGTGCTTAGAAAGAGGAAAAAAGGGAATAAAATAAAGAAAAACATCCAAGTTAAACTTTTTCTGTAAACCAAGCCATGTTTTATAGATGCTCTAACCTAGAAGCTGAACTTTATCTGTGCAAGCAAGCTTAATTTCATAATTTCTACGCACCACGGCTGCACAAATACGTCGCCTAAAGCAAATATACAAGATGTTTGTTTAAAAACCTGAGCCAACAATCTTTTTCTTTGGAGGATTGTTCCTGTTGCATATACACATAGAAACGATGCCATTCCAGCAAACAAAGTGTAAGCAGAAATCTTCAAACAGCATGATTATTAAAGCTGCGGGGTTTGCTCGCCAGCTGTGTGTGTTCAGCGGCGGCAGTGAAAGCCCGGACTGGACCGGACCGGAGCGTGCAGACAGAGCGGAGGCCAAAACAAGACATGCAGGAAAAAATGAATTCAACATGAGGAAATCTGAACATCCTGAGCCCATCGCCCAAAACCGTGAAGCAGATCCAACCTGCACAATAATCTGGATACAAAAAAGAAACAAATTATCGTATAAAAAAATAAAAAAAGAGATCCTGATGGTAGAAAAGGATCCTGCTCTGTGGTGCGCTCAGATGAGGTGCTCTTTGGTTTTTACATGAGGGAGCAGTTCTCCGGCTTCACGCCACCCTAAAGCAGAAAATGACAAAAAAAATTAAAATAAATGTTTCCTCCTGAAACATTAGACTTATATTTTAACAACGTGTTGGATGTTTTTCTGAAACAGAATGAGTCTTTCTTTGACCGTGAATGATCAGAAAAAGGTTAAAGGCTTTAGGCAGTTTTGTGTAAATAAATGTTTTAGTACTTTCAATTTAATAATGCTCAATTTCACATGACTAACATGAAGTGTTGCTTCATAATGAAAGATTTTCATTGTGTCTTTTAGGGGAAAAACTGTGAATATTTCAACCAGAAACGGCCCATAGCCTTTCCCTCAGGGAGAGGTCAGAGCGACTGCTGTATGCAACAAACAGAAAGACTTTCTGTCCTTTAGCTTCACTTTATTAATTAGATCATCAACATCAAGCATAAGCTTCAATTTTTAAACCGATCAGATTAAATAGATTTTTTGCACCAGAACTTTATCTGTTGTGAAAAGATAAAAAGAAGCTACAGCAGCGCAACAAAAACACTAAATCTTACAACCATTTCTGTTACTTTCTGGTGGAAATGTCTTAGTCCACTGGAAATAAGACAAAACCAAACTTTAAGTAACTTTTCATAAAGATATGGGGACTTGTTTCAAGTCAATAATCGTTTAATGCTGATGGAAAAGTACTAGTTCTATTATTTCACACAATTAATGACTTGCAAGAATCTCCTATATCTTGCTGAAAACTTTTCAGTATTGATGAAATATTGCTAGTTCTAATGGTAGATTATTTCACTCAAGACACTTTTCTCATGTTATATGTGAAATAATCTGCCAGTTTAATTAGTACTTCTTTATTTTTACCTATTAAGGAAACATTTTCTTAAAAAGCAGCTCCTGTATTTTGCTGAAAATTTTAAATTGGTTTCGTACTAAGATATTTGCTTTAGAAGCTAAAGGAAAATTCTCGATAAGATTTTGTGTTTTTGCTGTGATTCTGTTAGATTTCCCTCAGACGTTTTACAGACAGAAGCTAAAATAAAAACACAAACTTACATAAATGATTTTATCAGTTAATGGGTTTAAGTGGAGCGAGAATCTGACTAAAGAGGAACATTATCGCATTATTTAAATAATGGATTTATGTTTGTTAAAAAAAACAAACATAAAAAAACACTCTGCAGTGACTGAGTGATTCTGCTTTTTGTTGGTTTATTGAAACCAGTTCTGGTTCTGCTGGTAAGTTGACCAGTAGAACCGGGCAGTACCTGTCTGGGATCGTTGGTTCCCAGGAAGGAGGAATGTCCAACGAGGCCGTCCAACCCGCCGGAGCGATCCGACGACTGGCCGCACGAGTCACAGATGACCGTGCGGCTGCGCAGGTTGTACTCGTTGTCTCCTCCGCTGGTGCTGTGGGCTCCCTGCAGGGGGCGCCAAACAACAAACATGATCATCATTTACCTTTTAGCTGTTACACTTCAACAGGATTGAATGACCAGCGAGTGTCTTCAGAGACATTTTCTTTGTACCAATGTTTATATTTTCCAATATTAAACTACTGCAGCTTGGTTATTAGATAATTTATAGTTTTTCTGCTGTCAGATGAATAAGTGACACTTCTCCGCATAATAAAATGAACCAGAATCGTTTTTTCACAATGTTTTGTGACAATATTGTAAAAACGATAAGAACTTACTGCTTTTTTAGGAAACTTATGGGAGCCACTGTGTCACAGCAATTAGAGTCCCACAAACAAATACTGATCTTGAAAAACATTCCAGTCATATAAAGAAGTCGGAGTTGCATCACTAAACCACATCATATCACATCTGCATTTAATTATATTTCAAATTTATTGAACAAACATTGGAAAAAATAGTAAAAGTAACAATCCAGACAACGGAGAGTTGTTTGTTTTTTTTAAACTTAATTAACTGGATTTTATCATAACGATAAATCAGAATTATCATAAGAAATGTTTAATGTTAAGTGATTAACAATACGATAAGTACTACCCAGGTTCAATAAGTACAGAAAACACTAAGCTTAAGTCTGAAAACTTCAGGGTTTCACATCAGTCAATATCAATAATTATTGATTAGTTTTTTGTTTTAAATATCTGGAGTATCACCAGCTGGTGGCTCAGTCTCTCCCTTTTTAACCAGTTTTCACTCAAAACTGTTTTTAAGCAGTTATGAGGTGAACTGTTGCTGTGCAAGTTACTAAGGTTGTTGCTAGGCAACCAAAGAGTGAGTGAGTTGGTTGATCCCACCAGTCTCTTAAATAGTCTTGAAAGCTAAAGTCTCTCTTCTGCCTACATCTCCCAGAATGCTGTGCGATCCTGCATCAGAGTTCAGTGTATATTCTATCAGATGTATTATTTATTGATATTGATTACGTGTTTATTGTGTTATATTTTGTTGTTGATTTATTGTCCAGCCCAATAATGAATCCAGACAGGGAAGCACGGCTGCTCCTCACGTAAAACCAAATGTTAGAGAGGAAGAGTTTACCATGTCATCATCATCTTCGTCCTGGAACAGGGTGCGCGTCACTTTCCTGGAGGCCATTTCCTGTTGAAGGATCAAAGTCAAAAGGGTTCAGTTTTTGAAACCCACAGAGAATGAATCAAATGTTGGATCTGGGCCGACCTCCCCGGCGGCGTTGATGAGCATGGTCTGCAGGAGGTCGCCGCTGCCCCAGGACGCCTGGTTCTTCCACACCAGATCAGTGGGCGGGTTGTGGGTTCCACCACCAGAGGCTGCCCAGACCTGCACAGTTCGGGACCGATTTAATCACAGCTCGGTTTAAAGGGCCAGTATCATGTGTTTTCCAGGTACATGGTGCCATTTTATAGCATAACCCGAGTAACTACGTTACCTTCAAAATGCTATATGTATCAAATATGACCTAAAAGAAGTTTGAGTTAATAATTCAACACCTTGAAATTGGACCTCTGTCTCTTTAAAGGCCCTTGCTCTTTTAAAAGCTCCACCTTTAGGAAGTCATGGCTCCTCTATTAACCCTTTAACATTGGTTTTACCAGCGTTGCACTGAGAAGTAGCTCCACCAGGTGTTTGCTAAATGCTGCTGACTAGTCTGAAGGAGTCTGACTAGTCTGGGGGAGGAGCCGCGCCTCGAAGGCAGAGCTATGTTCACTCAGGCATTTTGCAGAGCTGAATGGTTGCTATGTAGATTAAAGGATTTCTCAAACATGAATGAAATCTGTTTCTGACGATTTAATAACATTATAACATGACGTGAAGCTCAAAAAAGATTAATGGAGTTCTTAAGTACACGTTTGCTTTATATTATATTGTCTAATCTTTTACTATTTTTGAGTCGGAGAAACACACAAGAATTCCCATATGCTCATAGTATAATGTATCTGGTAAATAATCTATTCCATGTTGTGCAGTACCTCCCCTTTAACAGAAACCAACCAAACCGAGCGTTGGACTCACCGTCACGGTGGATCCGGCCTTCAGAGTGAACTTGTTGGGGAACTTGTAGACGATCGGAGTGCCGCTGCCGACTTGCCTCTTCAGCTGCCAGTTTCCCAGCAATTGATCCTGACGGGAGTGAAAATGTTCATCTTCTCGTCAGTTTGCTGTAATTCTCAGGAGCCATAAAGTCTGGCGGGCAACTTGTTACCTCGTCCGCCTTGTTGCTCAGACGGATGAACTTGCCCTCCAGGTCGACCTCGTCCACGGTGATGCGTCCGCTGGCGGAGGCTTGCTGGCTGATGCGGGTCTTGGTGACGGTGCCGCCCACCATGCTGGACGTCTCACTGTCGTTGTCGTTCAGGCGGCGCTTCTTGCTGGCGCTGGACGAAGTGCGGCTGCTGGAGGCGGCGGCGGCAGCGGCGGCGGCAGCAGAGGAGGAGGCGGAGGAGAGGAGCAGGCGGCTGGCGTGGCCCGACCCGGACGACCGGGTCACTGTGACCTTAGTGGAGGAGGGGCTGGGAGAGAGGCGGAGCCTGGCGGAGGGGAGGAGTAAAACAAAAACAGTTTAGAGACCGCGTCTTCAACTGATCGTCTACAGAGCAGCAAAAGAAACTGTTGCCTTGTTGCTGGAGGAACTGGCCGACTGAGCAAATTCATTCGGAATTTATCTGGAAACATTGATTCAGGGGAAGCTAAATATTTTCAAAGATAGCACAATGCTAAGCTAAAATTTAGCTACTTAGCTATGTAGAGTAGCAGAAGTGTACCAAAATGTGCCTCGCTAACCAGTGGCTAACGGGTAGAGTGGGCAATATAGAGTCAAAGTAGCCAAGTACGCTAAACGATTTCAAAGTTAGCAAAAGCAGTAAACCACCGAGCAAAAAATTATGAGGTTTTAAAGAGACAGAGGCCCAGTTTCTAGGCATTAAATCAGGAAGTCAAATTTCTTTTAAGTTATTTTTATACAACTAAAGGTAAGAGTTACTTGATTATGCTATAAAATGGCACCATGTCTGGTATTACTGCACAGCCCTACTAAGCAGCATCAGAGCTCATCTCCCCCCCGTCTCCTCGTTAGAAACGCATCCATGTTTGGTCGACCTTCGGCTCACCTCTCCTCCTCTCCCTCCAGAAGCTTCCTGTATGCGTTGATCTCCATATCGAGGGCCAGCTTGATGTCCAGCAGCTCCTGGTACTCGTCCAGCTGCTGCTGCATCCGGGCCCGGATCTCGGCCATGTCGCGGTCCTTGTCCTCCAGGCGGCGCCGCATCATGTCGCGCTCCCGCGCCATGGACTCCTCCAGCTCCCGGACTCTGGCCTCGCTGGCCGCCAGCTGCCAGAGACACGAGAGTCGGTCAGAGGAAACGCACCGCTGGCGGGTCCATTACTGGACCCGAGGAGTCACCCGACTCATCGAGAGTCACATGATCGTTCGCGCCGATATTCGTCAGAGAATTGAGTTGGTTTTCACGAAATATAACAGTCATCAAATGGGATAAAATACGTCATGAAGTATTTAAACTACGTCTCCTTCAGTGGCAATTACTGGTATGTAAAACTAACTGACCAATATAATAAAAGAAATTCATTTAATCCCCTCCTGCATCTTGATAGAAATCAAACTGTTTATAGATCTCATATGTGGGAACAATAAACATTTTATACGCATCAAAACATCGGCAGTTTTCTCCACTTTCATTTCAGACATTTTATAGAAAACCGGTAAACAAAATTAAGGTGCTGTGAACATTTTTGTGACAGATTCCCGCTCATTTCGCATCAGAACAGTTTATTTCTGTGGCTATAAATCGATTCATAGAGGGCGTCGCTACACTGCAAAAAAACAAAACATCGCGTATTTTTGTCTAATTCTTAGTGCACTTGAAATAAGACAAAACTAACTTAGCAACTTTTCAGCAAGAATAATGAGTTATTTTAAGTCAGTAATTCTTAACTTTAAAACTGGCAGATTATTTCACTTATAACAAGACATTTTTCCCATATTAGTGAAATAATCTGCCATTGGAACTAAAACTTTGCTTCAAATAAGCTCTTATATTTTACTCCAAAGTTACTTCTGACTAAGTACACTTGAATGAGACAAAGCTAAGATATTTCACTAGAAAATATACAAAAATTACCTATTAATATTTAGTGTTTTTGCAGTGTAGTGGCTAATGTGCGCTTTTCGATCCAGTAACATTGTGGTATGTTGCTGTGGTTTTTGATACATCGGTGGGAAGCGACGGCTGTCTGGGTGAACCTCGGTGGGTTTTCCGACCCAAGGCAGCGTGAGGAAGCGGTACCTGTTTCTGCAGCTGGGTCAGCTGGACCGTCATGCCCTCCAGACGGACCCGGGTCTGCTGCAGCTCCTCGTGAGCCTCGCCCACCAGGTGATTGTGTCTGTCCGCTGACTGGCGGGCGTTTTCCAGCTGCAGCAACGAGACGGACAAACATCAGAACACAAACCTCTAACTTTCATCTTCTCACTTAAAAACCCCTCTGTTTGGAGGGTTTTAATTTACTTTGAATTATTTTTCAGTAGCTGCATTTCTATGACACGAGTGTAAATCCTTGTTGATGTACTGCTGATGTAAAAAAAAACAAAACAAAAAACAACTTTATAATTGTGCCGTTTCCAATAGCTAAGAAATTTAATTAAAAGCACATGTGAATAAGTTTGTTCCAGCGATAGATCATTAAAAAACATAAAATCTTCTATTACCAACAGAGGAGACGCTTCCATTTGACATTTTGAAAATAAGTTCACTAAATGTGGCCCTCTACTGTCCCTGAACATTAACAGTTCTGTGCTTAAATATTTTATATTCATCTATAAAGAACCAAATTACATTAATGTGAAAAATGTTCAAAGTTGTTACACTTTAAGAAGTACCAATTGAAGTTTGTTAAATTGTAATTTTATCAACACATTCTGCTGTTTGAGGACATTAACGATCTTGATGTTGCCTGAAATCAAAACGAGTTTAATCTCCTGGACCTAAGTGATGAACGTGTGTTAAATGAGACACGGCGCGGCCTGCAGGTGGCGCCGGCGCCGCCCTCCCACCTTGGAGTGGTAGGTCTTCTCCAGCTCCTCCTTGTAGAGGCGGACCTGGTCTTCATGCTGCGCCCTCAGCTCGACCAGCGCGTCGGCCAGCTTGCTCTCAAACTCCTGCTGCCTGCCGCTGTCGATCTCCACCATGCGAGACTCGTGTCGACGCTTCGACTCGCGCAGCTCCTGCAAAGAAACCCAAAAACACTCAGAGACGCTGAGAAAACCCGGCTCGTTTAATGCACATTCTGTGCATTTAAACAACAATAATCTGAGACCTCGGTAAATTTTATTGATCAGTCAGCTGCTGTGAAGAAATTCCTTGTTAGGAGCTCCAGCAAAATAATTCATAAGCAGATCATCATCACATTTAAACATAATTTTTATTCAGTTTTCACAGGCTGCAGCAAAACAAAACTGAAAGATTAAAACTTAATTACAGGAAGAAACGGCGAGTCACAGCAAAAGGTTAAGTGAAATCAAAACGGAAGATGATAAAAAGAAGAAAATCTACTTTTTTCAGAACTCAGATTTTTTTCTAAAATTAAACTCTGAAAAAATGTCAGAATTCTGAGATTTAAAAAAAAGTCATAGTTCAGCAATAAAGCTACGAATTCTGAGATTAAAGTCAGAATTTCTGAGAAAAAAAGAAATCTGAAGTTTGAAATGAAATTTAGCATTCCAAGTCAGTTTTTGCATTCCGCCCTCAACTCCAATCCTGTTCAGTAGAAATCACAGTTGAAGGAAGGTGAAAAATGCATCATGGGAGCAAATCTGGAGGAGGAGATGCAGAACCAGCGGTCGCTTTTTGGAAGCGTACAAACTGCCTGCAGAAAAGACGAGGAGCACCAACCTCAGAGTAGATGTTCTTCTGGAACTCCAGCTCCTCCTTCAGGGTCTGCAGGCGGTTCTCTGCATCCACCCGCCGCAGCATCTCATCCTGCAGCTGCTTCTTCGTATCGGCAAAGCTGACGTCCAGCTGGGAGAGAAGACAGACAAAAAGCTCCAACACCAAGAAAACAAACAAAAAAACCTCTGGACAGAAAGGTGCAGTTCCTATGTTTGGACAGTAGATGGCGCGCAGCAACAGCGTTGAGCTTTGAGCTGAGATTCATTGATAAAACTGGCAGAAATCAGTCGCCTCATTCATAATCAGCTGTAGAGCGATTATAGGAAATTATTTTCTGCATGAAGCATGCTGCAATTACTCAAAGGGAGCGACGGCATCTTCAGGCAGGTGGAAAACCTGAGCGGCAACTTCGCACTCCGCTCCAAAAAACACAAATCAGACTGCAGAGCGAGGATTTCTGCCGCTCTGAGGCGGGAAGTGCACCTTTCCTGACCGCAGCAGCCTCCGGAGGCCTCGGTCCGACTCGGGCCGCGCTCACCTTGGCCAGCTGGGCCTTCAGCTCCTTCAGCTCGGCCTCCAGGTTGCGCTTCTCGCCCAGGGCGGTGGTGTAGGCGGCGTCTTTGGAGTTCAGCATGGCCTCCAGGTCCCGCAGCCGCAGCAGCGCCGCCTCCAGGTCTGACTCCTTCTTGCCGTTCCTGCGGAGCGAAGAGACGTGGGCGTTAGTTTGCCCACCGTGTTCTGGAGAAGGTTTCTATCCTTTCATATGATCCCAGAACGTCACACCTTTTTTCTCTGCTGCATCTGAATTCTGACCTTTATTTCCCAACAGCTTAAAAAATAAAAAAATTAAAATTTGGTCTTTCTCAATAAAACCAATTAATTGAATGATAAATTACAATGAACTCAAAAGGGTAGCCCTTTTTCTGAAGGACAATTTTCCTTCATAATTCATTTTATCGGTTTCTGTTTTGTTTATTTTTTGGATATTTAAAATGTCTTCCAGTTCCAGTGTTAAATGTTCAAATGTTTCACTTTTATATTGCTTTAAAATGTTCTCAAAACAACAATATTATCATTTATTGCAATAACTTCTGGGACAATTAAGCATCCAGAAATGTATTTTTATGACAAATCATCATGTTCTGCCCGTTTTTTTTAATTTTAAACTATTTTATCCAATTAGGGGGAAAAACATGATTCATTTTAATACAAGAGAATAAATTATTCATACTGGTTTTATGGATTATGCATTAATAGTGTGGACAGTATCAATATTTTGTGGTACTGCTGTGATAATAAAAATGACTAAGAACCAGGAACACAAATTTTCACATAAAAAGTTTGATTTCTATCATTAAACTGCAAACCATATCTGCATTTAATCATATTTTCAAATTTATTGGTGCTTTCATTGAACAAACAGTGGAAAAAAACAGTTAAACTGACAATCCTGACAGTGTTGGGGTTTTTAAACGTCATTAATTTGATTTTAATCAGAATTATCTCTATAGGAAGTTTATCAAAAGCAAACCCTAACATAGAACATTACATTTATGAATACATTTTCCCCCAATCTTCTTGTATGAGGATTAGAAATGCACAGATCCAATTTTTTTAAAATTTCTGATACCGATATCCGACAGAAAAACGGAGCTGATCTGACTAAACTTTTCAGACATAAATGTTCTGATTTACAAATGTATTTGATAACTTGCACCAGCACAGCCACATACACTAATAGTTTCACAAGTTTGATCAAAACATGTAAAGTCAACTTTAATCTGTTCAGTCAGTGCAATTAGGAATATAACCGCCAATTTATAATAAATAATAAAGAAGCTGACGAAAGTTTGATGACCTGTAAACATGTAAAAATAAAGTGCAAACAAACCTTTTCTCAAATGGTTCACAAATACGATTAGGAATTCTAAATATGAAGTAAAATAAATAAATCACATCGTCGTTCGGAGCTTTTATTGTCCAAACTGAAATATGAGGTCAAACTACAACAAGTTGTTAAATTAAATAAAAGAAAAGAAATCTACTGTACCTTTAAACGATATTTTACTGACCAAAAATGATTCCTGAATGTTACATATTTAGTAGAAGTGAAACTTTTATGTAGGATGGAAGGAGCCGCCTTTGACTACTAATCAATATTTTATTTACTAATTGATCATTTATTAATCTACCGTCTGATCAGATGCTGCTTCAGTTCTTTAAAGTAAGACTCTACTGGGCCCAGTCCGACCTACTGGGCCCAGTCTGACCAACGGCTCAGCACCAGGTTCTGTTAGAACCCGTCCCGACTCAAAGCGGCTCGCGTTCGGTGTACGTTTCGTTTGCAGCGCCGCCTCGTCTCTGCAGGAATCGGTTCAGAACCAGTGGAAAAAAAACAAAAAAAAAAAACAATCAGGAGGTGGAGGGGGAGGAAACGGGCTCCAGTTCTCCCATTTGGCCTCATTGTCTCCAATAACGGCCATCTGCCGAGAGAGACGGTGTCCAGACCTCACAGACCGGACCAGAACCAGAACAGACGGGTTTAAACCAAACGCTTTACGACAAAGACGCAAACCTCATTAAAAACTACAGAGTCAGCATCTATTAAAGGGGAATGTCATGTAGTTTCCAGGCTCATGCTTCCATTTTATAGCTTAACCAAGTAGCTACGCTAACTTCAGTTGTCATAAAAATACTGTAACAAAATAAATTTAACACCTTGAAACTGGGTCCGTCTCTTTCAGAAACTCCACTGTCAGGAAGTCATCCCAAAACTTTAACTTCGTTTTTACCAGCGTTTAACTGAGAAGCAGCTCCTATAATGAGCTCAGCAGTTCCACCGACTGTTTGCCAATTGCTGCTGGCTAGTCTGAAGGAGCCAAAGGGTTAGGAGCTTTGTCTCGAAGGCGGGGCCAGGTCCACCCAGGCATTTTACACAGCTGAATGGTTGCCATGGAGACTAAAGGATTTTGCAAAATGCAAAACTCCAGGAACGTTTTTGATGAGAGAACATTAAAATCAAGGAGATTTCTTGATTCTGCCTCTTTAAAAACTCCTGAGTCAACATCTATTGACAGTTTCTGTAAACAGCCATGTTGAGTTGCTTCCTGAAAACAAAGGATTAGAGAGAGCAGCCTGCAGGTCCATCCGTGGGACACACTGGGCTCCGGATGTTTGGTTTTTAAAGCGCCGGTTCTGATCTGCTATTGGAGCACAGTCTTCTAATCAATTTGTAATTCAGTCCATTTATGTCTTTGTTTAAATAAACATTTTCAGTCAATTCAGCCATTTTTATATTTCAGATATCGGTATTGGAAGTGAAAAAAAGTGGATTGCTGTATCACCAAGTTGTTTCAGACACTGATTGTATAAGATTCAACAGAAAATGAACTAAGAGTTTCACGTTTTCCACGCAGCAAAACACATAAGGAGGATCTGAACTCGTTTCCTTGAGCAGATGTTCATGTTTCTGTTACATTACAGCATGATGAGCAGGTTTGCTCTCCAGGAGAAACACGCGGCTCTTTACGATCCAGGTGTGCCACACCTTTACGTTCAGACTGGAAACATTCCCTGAATTCCTGCGGTAAATACGGCGTCACAACTGGAGTAAAAACGTTCTGCTGGTTGGACCACAGAGGGGTGAGATACTGCAAAACAATACTCATAAAAAAACAACCCAGAATTACACTGCAAAAACTCAAAATCTTACCAAATATGTTTTATATTTTAGTTTCTAGTGAAAATATCTTATTAAAAAATGCCCTTTATCGCCTAACGTATCGTTTTTGATTCGATCGTTTCTCTAATACACGTTGATAAAGTAATTGTAGTTTTATTGCTTACATATTACCTATATACTTTTAAATTGATTAATTGTTTAAGTATCATGCAATGTTGATTTTATGATTACAAAATAGATGTATTTGGTTATGATTACATGACAGTAGAGGCTTGATGTATTAATTATGATACAAACTTGGAAACCATCAAAATGGTTTACGCTGCATAAAACTCAAGACTTTAAAAGGAAAATCAGAATTTTCAGATCATCGTTGATGTTATCAGGATTTATAGGGTTAAAGTAGTTTTTAAACAAGATATTGGAGTTTGTTTTAAGTAAATAATTCTTTAATGTTGATGAAAAAGTTATAGTTCCACTGGTAGATTTAATTTATAACATGTTAAAACGTGTTAAAAGTGAAAATAATATGGAACAAGCAGTTTTTCTGTTATTTTAAGGAGTTATTTAAAACAAGCTCCTATATTTTGCTGAAAAGTTATTTGTAAGACAGTACACTTGAAATAAAAAAAAAATTAAAAAAACTAAGACATTTCCACTATAAACTACGTTGTAAGATTTTGTGTTTTTGCAGTGCGAGAGGAAAACCGACTGGTGGAAAATGAAAAGCGGGTTTTTATGCGACTGAAGGTAAAAACGGCGAAGCCGTTCGTCTCGACGTTATCGGCCGAATCCTGAGGCAGACGACGGCTCCGCAGCGGGTCGGTCCCCCCTCCCACACCCGCTGCTATTCCAGAGGTTTATGGGAAAACTAAAAAACTTTGTTCATCTTTGTGGTTGGATGCATCAGGGACTTCTTAAAATAAAATCCAAAGGAAAACAAAATAAAATACTTTCAACAATAAATTAAAGGAGATTTTCCATCGGACTTTAAGTTGTAAATTAATTTTTGGTCCACTTCTTTGACCTTTGACCCTGGAATGCTTTAGTAGCCCAGGTCATCATCCCGTGCTTCACACCAGGTATAAGCCCTTTAGTCAAACATGCTGCCGTCTAGGGATGAATCGATTGAACTTATTTATAGCCTTAAATTTACAGAAATCTCAGAGCTAGAATATAATCACTGATTACCAAATAATCGTTAATTGCAGCCATACAGCTTTGCAAACCATCCTTGTGCTTCTGATTCTTTTTTAATTCAACATTTTGTCGTACAAATAATACTTATACGCTTGAATATTATATGTTATAACAAACTGAGATTGCTTCCACTGGGATTCTGACTCTGAAGTTTTGTATGCTTACATTTTCCTGAAGTATGTGAATCACTTTGTTTCATGTTTTTCACTGTAAATTTAGACATAAGTGATTAAATTTACTAAAATAACAGCTACGGTGTAATTTAAAGAGACAGCGGTTTTGTTTTTCTGCGTTTTCTGACGTTTTCAGGATTTAAGCCTCAAAACCCACGAAGGCATTTTAAGACAAAGACTGAAGCATTAAATCCTTGGCCGTGTGCGTTTTTAAACTTATTTGTGTAATAATGTGGGCGTTTGACACCAATACATTCAGATTACCTTAATTAAATGTAACCATGGACGCATAAACCGGTGAAATGTGATGAAATGTTTATGCAGGTTGAGATAAAATGCAGGTTTTTGCTCCTGTAAACAACCAGATTCGTGTTCTGTTGATATGATCCAGTGAATTTCTTCATTCCAGCGTAAATAAGCCGAGTTTCTGTTGACATGTTGCTCTGCTGAAGCAGCGAAAGCTGTCACAGTTTGTGTGGAGATAGTCTGCAGCTTTTCTCAAACAATCTCACAATGATTGCAACCATTGCAACCAGCAGGAGGACAAACCAATATGGTCTCAACCCAACAGATGAGCAAACACATGCAGACCGCGTCCCACTTCTTCGGATCGCATGAATAAAGCGGAAAAACGCGAGAGTGTTTGGTGATACACTGAGACCTCTGTGCTGGAAGGGCAGACGGAATATTCTGGGTTCACAAACAGAAACAAATCTGTTTTAATAAAAGCTGTTTGGGAATGTTCACAGCGCACAGCAAAAAGAAAAGGGGAGTAAAATAAAGAAAAAAAGGGCAGACAAAGAGACAGGGAGGAGGAAGAGGAGGGAGTGATGAAGGGGGAGGAGGAGGAATGCTCTGGCTCGGCTCCCGGCCTCCAGGATGACTCACAGCTACATCTTTGTCCGTCCCAGTAACAAGAAACAAACTCCGCCTCGCAGACTGGGAGGGAGAAAAAAAAAAAAAAAAGAAGAAATCCCGATCACTTCTGCCATGTTTTGCTGTGCAGTTGCCGTGGCAACCAGGCCTCAGTCGTCAGCCCTGGTAAGCTCACGTTGCTGTGGCTGCAGAAATAATATATACATGTACAGCAGTGGAGGCTGGAGGTGATATTTGAAAGCTGGGCTAATATGTCACCACATACATATTCTTAAAAAAAAATACACATATATATATATATATATACATACACACACACACACATACATAGTTAAATTTTTTTTTCTTTAATTCCAATGAGAGACCCATTCAATTTGAAAAATAAGAAGAAAACCTGCTGTAGACAACCATAAAAAACAACCAGAGACCAAGCTTGCATAGAGCCTCTGCAGTGGTCCAAATCAATCCCCCTGCATTATTTACCCAACACTGGACACAATCACACTGATAAAATGAAACAAGATACAACATGTTTTTAAATGAGGCCCACCTTATTTAAAGAGAAACTCACTTCAAAGACTTTTCTGGGATCCAAAAAGGCTAAATAATCCACCTCGTTTATGCTAATATTGCTAGCCATTGCTCCTTCTCGGTCTACGCCAAACCACGCCCACACACACTCGAGCTCGAGGAAAGTCCATCCTGATTGGTTGAATCTTGTCGCCGTGGGCTGACCAACATTAGCCCCAAGGAGCCGCAAACCGGGGGGGCGTGGCTAGACGGCTGTCAATCAATCTGAGTCTGACGGACAATAACGCTGAACGGGGCTGGCAGAAGTTAGCCCTTTGGAAAGACCAGGGATTTTCCCCGGGCGGTTCGACACCAGGGTTGTTGAAAATTTAACAAAATGTGCTGCATTATTTATAAAATGTATTTATTTTTAAGTTGTTTATTTTAACAACTTTATTGTATATATCAGGGAGGGCTTAGCCCTACTAGCCCACTTATACCAGCCGCCCCTGAAGTACACACACACACACATCTGAGCAGCCCTGAATGAACCCAGTAGATGATCAGTGCAGAAACAGAAATGTTCGTCTGACCTTTGCACTAATTTAGCAACATTTTAGTTTTTCTTGCTGCTTTGCAAATCCAATCGGCTCGGTCATTCTGCTCCGACCCGACAGCTGGTTCTGAAGAACATTAATGATCCAGTCTGAGGAGAGGTTTCCTACTGTAGCAATGGAGTATTTCTAACTTTTAAATTACATCGTTAGTTGAGTTATTCCTTCACTTTTGAGGAGAAGCAGTACTAGCTTAGATGGTAGCGCTCATCTAGATGTTGATGAGGGGGTTCATAGCTTTAATTATGATTATTACAGATAAAACAGCGTAGTAGCGTTGTGTTTTGTACTAAAAACCACCGAGGGAAACGGCACAAAAACTGCCAAACGAAACCGAGCGCAACTTCATCAAATATGAACAAAAACGGAGTAGCGTCAGATTTTAGCAGTAGTAGGATTTCTCTTTTGTTGAGTCATTTCTCCTGCTAGCACGTTTGTTTTGGTTGGATTTACCCAGAATGCCATGCGTTGTAGTTCACTTCCTGCTCTGGTCCACTTCACATGTGCATTCGAATAGCACCAGAGTTCACTTCAGCCGAACTGAGGTTTGTAGGCGGACCAGAGTTCGCTTTTTGGTTCGCACACACTTCCCAACCGGACTTTATAGAGAAACGGATTGGAGTCGGACTCCAGCGGGCGGACCGGGAGTCGGACTCCAGCGGGCGGACCGGGAGTCGGACTCCAGCGGGCGGACCGGGAGTCGGACTCCAGCGGACCGGGAGTCGGACTCCAGCGGGCGGACCGGGAGTCGGACTCCAGCTGATGTGAATGAACCTTTAAGGACCAGGGATGCTTCTGCTGTTAACCAAAGGCAACTTTCCTGCTGCAAACTGAGTTATAAAAGAAAAACGTTTCATTTTTTCAGAATTACAAAAGAAAAAAAAACAGCTTTGATAAAACAGAACCAGCTGCAGTTGTGCTTACTGAAGCCGTCCTGCAGCTTGTCGTTTCAACATCAGAACCCCAAAGCCACACTCAGGACCTGGCTCTTTTCTGCAGCTTTGCTGGCAGAAACCCTCCCACATCCATCATAGTGGCCTGTCGGCCATTAAAACCACCTCATCCTGGTGAGGGAGGGAGTTTCCCTGTGACTCACTGCTCCAGCACCGGGCGGAAAGCGGACCGGGTTCTCCCCGACGCTCCCCAATGCCTCTGCAAAACACTGCAGCTCTGTGAGGAACAGGAAGGCTGAGGAAGAATGGGGCTTCTGCAAACAAACGCAGGGGCCCTGAAACAGTACCAGGAACTGAACCGTGCTGAAGGCCAACAGCCGAGAGGCGGCCAGAAATATGCCTGCTCAAATTTTATCATGAAATATTAAGTCATAAAAAGCTGAAAACGTGTTTTTTTAAATGCAGGTTTTTAAGAGCTGAACAATAAAATGAGGAACGCTGCTAAATAAAAAAAGCTTGTAAATCATGAACAAGCCGTCCTAAAACAAATATCTAAGAAAACGAGGGATAAAAATATATTAAACTAACAGAATCCATTTATATTTGCTTTGCATTAATTTCCAGAGATTGCGTTTGACCTCAGTGACTTTATGGAACATCCAAATATCCAACCTTTTATTTAACTTTAGCCAAATCATAATTTTTTAGAAAGACGTAAATAAGCATTAAGATTTGATGTTATTTTGATTTATTAATGCTGCTTCAGTCCAGTCCGTCTTATGGGTTTGAGTCGACGTGTTTTCAGACCCATGTTTTGTGTTTAGTGGGTCCCACTCCTCCCTGCCTGCCGATTGGCTGGATCCCTCAGCCAATCAGAAGTCGCTGTGGTTTATAGTAAAGGGGCGTAGAGCTGCTGGAACGAAGGGGGATTTTCCTGGCCTTTTGATTAGTTTTTGGCTCCTATATGAACATTTAACAACTTTTTCCACTTATTGTGTCCTTTAATTGTGGGAGAGAAAGTTTTTCTGTATTTTTAAGTTGGTTTTGCTCTACTAGCGGTTAAACGTCTATGTTCTAATCCAGTGGTGATGTGAAAAAAATGAGGCCATAAAAAGTCATTTAAAAGGATTTCCTCTCCTATTCTGTAAAATAAACATGAAAACAAAAAGGAAAAGATTTTTAAAGCAACTTGTGATTCAAATATAATCTTCAGTGAGTTTTCACCTGGATGGAAAATAACTGGTTACATTTACTCAATTTACTGGAAGTACAATTAATCTGCATGTTGCATTCAAGTTGTTTACAAATGTTCAAATTTGTAAATTATTTAGAGGAAAGCATGTTACTCAGTTAAATGTTAAATTGTATGCATAAAGACGGGATGCAGATGAAACTGGAGATGTCTTATTAAAATTATATTAAATGCCTCTCAAATATTCATGATGTCATTTTCTAACATGTTTTATTTTTTGTTGCATTTTTGTTCATAAAAGCTGCTCATTAAAAGAAAAAGCTTGACATTACCAAGGTAACTGTTTACTTGAGTACTTCATCAGTCTATAAACCAGCAAATATAAGCTGCATATTTTGCGTGCATGTTTGCACTTATAAATCTTTGCATCTTTTCATCTACTTTCAGGATAAGTCAGATTATAAAGTTTAATTTGTAAATTTGCTGTAAAACGTCTTTCTGCCCTTTCTGGTGTTGAGCAGATTCATTCCATTAGTGGCGACTCCTACTGTTTGGGAAGAGAACTGCAAGCATCAGAACAGAAGCAACATTTAAAGTATTTAAAGTGCATCAGTCCAGTTTGGTTTATTTGATCATGATCAAATCGATTTGTTATTCCTGTGGGTTGAAGGATTTTTAACAATAATTATTCTCACTTTCCAAACATCATTGAATTTAAATCACCCCTTAAATGTATTGAATATTAGCAGCATAACCAGATGAATAAGCCTGAACCAGTCTAACTGGTATTTGTTGCTCCTGTATGTTTAAACGGATCGACTGAAGCAGAGATTACCAGCAGCTGCAGCAAAATTAAACTGGTTTTTGTGAAGTAAATCCATAAGATCAAGAGAACTTGATCTTACGTTGTCCTGACTGTTCGGCCGGAGCGAGGACACTTCATCCAGCCCGGCTGAATCATTCTGACTCTGAACAGAAACGGATTCGTTCCTCCACCGGCCCGTCTGCCCAGAGATCCCTGCTCTAAAGCGCTGCAGGCTGGCAGCTGGCCGCTTTCTGTCTCCTCTGAGACAAAGAGCACAAAGACAGGGATTGTGTGGGATTGGGGTAAATAGTTGTAGCCAGGGGCCACCCGTTCGGCGCCACATGTTGGAGAACGCGGCTCTGTGTTGGCAGGCGGACCGGGACAGATGCCGACCAGGACAGACTCGGCGGAGAGGCCGGAGCGCGTGTGACTGAAACCAACTCCAAGTGTAGGAATGACTCGTCCTTGATATGGAACGGTGCACACCCAGATTAACGCCTGGCAGTGTTCACACAAAATACGCATGAATCGGTTCCTTCTCCTCCCTGCAGGTTCGTCTGACTCACTCTGACTCAGACGGTCGTCGATTTTTTTAAATTCTTCACAGGAAAATCAGACTGGTAGCGTTGCAGATAAGGACGGCAAAGATAAGAAACTGTTGATGTTTGTTGGAGAGACTCCAGAGTTAAAGTATTAAAACGACTTGAACTTTATCCAACGATCATGAAGCTGAACGTGTTCTGTTGGGGTTTTATCTGACAGTAGTAAATAGCTGCAAAGTGAAATGAAAAGTACAAACCGAAACAAGAAAAACGTGACGTTAACTGGCATTTACTCTGCCGGAGTCGGAGGCTGCAGCACCAGCTGCAGGTTTAAGGTTCCAGGAAGCTTTGAACATCAAACCACCTAAACGTTTTTCCTTTTAAGGTAACTGCACTGCAAAAACATAAAACGTTATCAAGCACAAATATCTTTCTACACTCAAAAGATAAAACTAACTTATAACTGTCCAGCAAGATATAGGAGCTCGTTTTAAGTCAAGAATGATTTAATGTATTCATTAGCAGATGTTTTCACTAATAATACATTTTCCCCAGTTATAAGTTAAACAAAGGTGAGATCAGGAAACTGTAAAAGCACCCCACACTTTTCAGATTTTATTTCTTTAAAAGGCGCAACTTGTATTTTCTTGTGCTAATCTGTTAGATGAGGGGTGCTCAAAGTGCGGCCCGAGGGCCTTGTGTGGCCCTTGAAGTGATTCTGATCAGCACCGCGACCGCAAGGCAAGAACATTTGGCAAACAAAATAGAAACTGAACATCTCAAAAATATTGGAAATTGGACTGTTTCTGTGTTAAATGGAAAAGCAGACAAAGTCTCTTATGTTTTGGAACTCTAATGTCAGATCTTCTAGATTTCATAAAAACTTTATTGAGTAGGTAAAACTGAAAGGAGAAAAATCATATTAAACTCATTGTTTGTATTTAATATATTTTGTGGCCAGCATGTGGATTAAATATGCCAGTTTTGGCCAAAGAAATGAAGTTTGGACCCCACTATGATGCATAAAATCCAAACCCATTAGACTCTGCAGGTGTGCACTACACTGTAAATACTTTTCTGAGGGAATATTTGTCTTTCATTTTGAGCGTTCTGCTCAAACCTGAAAAACTTCTGCAGTTAATGAAAGAAAATCTTTGAAGCTGGCAGGTTTTTAATAACAGGTTCGGCTGCATCGTTTGGAAACTTTCTGTTTAAATTAGCAGGAAAATCTCTGGCTGAGACTGAAAACACTCATTTTAAAATCACAGAAACCTGATTCAGGCTCCTCACATTGTTGTTTTCAGGCTCCACTCAAAGATGGCTGCAGTTTTTCCACCAGCACAGTAAAAAGTTTTACAAAAAAGCAGAGACGAGCGCATGATAATAACTCCCATGTGGTGCTTATGAAACTTCAGATTTCACGACGTTTGGCTGCAGCGGCTTTGTAAATGTGGAAACGGGAGAATCTGATGCTGGGGGAGTAATCAAGCTGCGGTTGAGAGAGAAGGCTGGCGGCTGGGCGTTCACACGCGAACGCTGCAGCCCACTGGCATCGCGCTCCGACACGCAGGAGACCCGGGAGGCAGCGGAGAGCCCGGCGTTGACTAGTCCGGCCCGCAGATCAACAGGATGCAGCAGTAAAACTCCAGGATCATTCGCACGGCGTCAGGTGAGCCCAGAGAAACGCCGCTGCTGCATCAACTTTAATACGCTTCCTGTAATTGTCTTCGCTCCGCCGGCCGCGCCCGCATGGTGGCAGAGAAAAATTTAAATTTTTTTCCCCACACAATCTGCCAGCAACAGTTTGGCTTTAAAAAAAAAAAAGAAAAAAGAATGAACAAACCATGGAGGGATGACCAAGACAACTACAAAACATTTCTGCCATGTTAAATATGAGCCAACAAAAGGCCGAAGTGTTGGATTATTAAAGCAGCAGCAGCGCTATGAAAAATAAAAAGTTTTCATATTTTTAATCACATGATGAATCTGGAAGTGTTGCTTTGATTCTCAGCTGTAAAAACGCCTGGGTGGACCTAGCCCCGCCTTCAAGGATGAAGTTCCTCCTCACCTCCTTCAGACTAGCCAGCAGCAATTAGCAAGCACCTGGTGGAGCTGCTGAGCTCCTTATAGGAGCCAATTCTGGTAAAAAAAAAAAAAAAAAAAAAAAAAACGTTGCTAAGGGGTTAATAGAAGAGCCATGTTGGGATAACTTCCTGAAGGCAGAATTTCTTAAAGAGGCAGAGGCCCAATTTCAAGGCGTCAACTTTGACGTATAACAAATTTTGCTGGACGATAATTGCAGAATTATTGTGATAAATATTGCTTTTGAGACTTTCTTCTAGTAATACATTAACCCTAGTTCACCCTCTAAAAGACGAATTTTACAAAGAACTCTTGCGGTTCTTACACTGAACTGGGAGATATTTTAAATATCCAAAACAACAAAAAACAAAACGAACATATTACGTCTCTGATCGACATTGCCCTTTAAAAAAAAAAAAAAAACAGAATGAAAATTGAGGTCATTTTAATTTATTATATGTTTAAATTGATTGCTTGTTGTGACAGGCCAACATTACAGCCTGACAGAGGACTGCAGATACAAATTAGCTTAAAGCTACAATCACATCAAATGATGACATTAACATTTCAACTGAACATTGTCCCTTTCTAAGTAATAGTTATTTACATGTATAGTGTTTTAATTGCAACTGAAGCTAGCATATTTACTTGATGGTTATACAAAATAACTGTGCCTGGAAATTGAAACACCGGCCATTTAAAGGAACCACATTAAACTGGTCAAACTTTGATCTGGGTCCCAGTTTTTCTGTCATCTCATTACAAACAAACAAAAAGCAACAGCTAATGCTGAACATATGAGGCTGAGAGCTGGAGGAACACCCGGTTTGGATTATCAGAACCGATCCCGAGCCTCAGCAGAGCCAGAAACTGAATCGGGTTGGAAACTGAGTAAAAGATGTGAACAAGATGGAGGCAGTGAGGGAGAAGAGCCCGGCCATCTTAAAGCCATTCATTTCCTTCAGAGTGACTCATCGAGAGCTTGGCAAGCTGCGAAATGGAAACTCCACAAACACGCACCAGCAGTCCAGGCTGCCAGAACCTGCGATTGGCACCGGGTTCTGCTCCGCTGCGGGCCGGCTCTGTCATTACTCGCGCCCCAACGGGTGCCAACATGGCCGCCCTGCATCCTGATGTTTACGGGCTGCCACATGTGGCTCCTGTTAGAGGCTGGAGGTGCAAAGAGCCTTCAGAGGCTCACAGCCTGAGCTTCATCACAACTAATCATGAATAATCACGATTATTCGATTGATTACCAACTAATTCCAGAATGAAACCCGACATTTTCTTGAACACCATCCTCAGACGAAACTGTAATAAATTAACATTCTGCATTTAAGATTTAAAACAATTACTTGTAAATCTGTTCTGCGGTTTTTGCAGGTTCAGATTCGGTGAAAACAAAACGAAATCTATTAAGCACCGAATGGTTGAGAAATGGTCACTTGCACTGGTGGTTCAAACAATTGTGTGTTGAACACCGTAAGAGCTAAAAGAAAATAAATAAAAAGCAACTTTTCCTCTTACATACACAAAAGGTTTACTTTTGTGCGACTACTTCATTCTAAAGTGAAAAAAAAAAATAAAAAATCTACTTTTCTACCAGTTTAAAACAAATGTTAAACTATGACAACCAGCTGTTGGCATGGCAACCACAGGCTCGCTTCTCATAAAACGAACTTAAACTTACAACTTTGCTTTCATTAATCCTGCACACACCGATAAACATCCTAAACAAATTAAACTGACGTACCTTGTGCCTTCTGCCATGACTTTAACACCAATAGATTGAACACTTCCTTCTTTCACCATTTTTGTTTTCTACAGTTGAATTCACTTCCTCCAATGGTAACGCTACCAAAATAAGAGCCCAGATTTCAAAACAAAACAAACTATTTAAAATTTTACAGTTAAACAACAACAACTTAAATGCATTTACAAGCACCTTTGTGTGTACAATTATCAATCATTTAATAAAAAAAACCCAGCAGGTCAGTCCTGCACTGTTGAGCTTTTATTGATGTTAGAAGATTTATTAAGCTGCACATTCGTCCTTTGCTACAAATGTTCACCAAAGGACTGTCGTTGCTGCATGTTAGGCTGTGAATGTTTATTTTCTCATTTTAAAAAAGGAATTTTAATCTTTTAACATTTCTAATTTTGTGTAAAAAGGCTTAAATGGTTAAATGAAAAATCTGGGGAATGTGCCAATTTTTTTTTCCAATTTGATTAAATAGACAGAATAATCAATAACTAAATTAATTATTATAGCTGCAGCATTAAACAGGATGTATTTTTATTTAAATTGTTGAATTTGATCCGATTATCAGAGAAATCCTGATTTTCTTCATCTTCTGTCCACCAATGTTATTCGGGATCTTATGCCATCTAGAGGCCAAACTGCAGAATGCAACAAGAATCAAACCAGCGTTATGATCGGATCTTTCCTAGTGATTTCACATACTTTCTCTAATGTATTTGGTCCACAAAATATAAATATTACTATAAATATTGGTTAAAGAAATCTACAAAAGGTTTCCTGCATGTCTGACATCATGAAGCACAACCAGAGAAAAAAAAAATAGTTACTCCAGTTCACAATTAGAGTGAAACTGCGGAGGAGATTCTTCTGATGAAGTTTTCCATCGGAAGTTTTTCTGGGAGTAAAATCCCTGCAGACCCACGTCTTGCAGAAGAGCCGACCCTGTTGGTCAGGAAAGACCCTGAGATTCCCTGTTAGGAGCTGCAGAGTCTGACTAGGATGTGGAATCCCAGATACCGGTTCAAAGAAAGAAGTTTCAATGCAGGGATCAAATCTTTATATAATATTTATTTAAAATTGCTTTTATGTACTTTATGAACAAAAGGTTGCTTGCTCAGACTTGATGTTCTCCAGCTCAGGAAACGTTGAGTAATATGGAACGCTACAGGCTCAGTTCGTGCACAAATATCAAAAGGCTGATTTAGCTCTCAGACATGTCAGCAAGTTTCACCAAACTCTGATCATTAACTGCTCCTGCACACCTGGATAAAACCAACAGAGATGCATCCAAAGCCTGCAGGACTCCAGCCATGTTTCCACTGACCGTATAAGTGCACAAATTGGAAATACAAAAATATGAGGAGTTTTTTTTTTTTTTTTTTATCCGGCCGCATCAAAAATGGATCTATTTTGCATGGAAACATTTTTCTCATTCCACGAGTCACGTGATCAAAAACAGAAAGTTACTACTGGCGGAAACAAGACAACAGGAAGTAGTTGGACAATTATATCTTTTTAATTAATTATAAAAACCAAATATAAATTTATTCATATTTGATTTTAATGGCACTTATTTAATGGGAACGCTGCAATTTTTTCCAAATATCAACAAAGTTTTGCACATATTTGTAAGTGCAGCTACAGGGATTCAACAACTGGGGTCAAAGTTTGCACAGGTTTCACCAACTCAAATTTAAAACTTTTTAAGATCATTATGAATGACATATAAGACCTGCATCTCCACAGACTATGTGAATATTCTGTGGAGATAAAATTGCACTTACCACTGATAGACACAAAAATCTAGCTAGTTTACCAGCTAGCAAGTGCATGTTAGCAGCTAGTTAGCTTTAGCCTCAACCGACTTGAATCAGAACACAAAGATGATGTCTGAGTATGACTCAAACATCTTCCTGACAGAAAAATCATGCAAGAAACAAACAATATATAGGATACATAGATGACAAAATTTAAAGGTGATCCATTATGTGTCCTTAGACGGGTTAGGGTAGGGCTAAGGTTTGGGTACCCTTAGCCTTATGATCATTACATTTTGTTGCACAAAATCATTCTTGGATAATGAGATTTTAGTCACAATGAGTTGTTTTAAGGACTACTGTCACTTTATATAGAAATAAGCTGCTGTTGGCCACGCCCACAACTCAACATTTACACATGGAAACAGCTGCAAAAAGATGCACAATTATACAACCCTATGTCTTTGCAAAGCATCAGTAGAGCCTCCTGCACAACCAACAAGAATGCAGCAAGTAGTTTTCTGGATGGAAAGTCAGCAACAAAACACTTGTCTTTTCCAGCAGCTGTTGCACATCGCACACAAAAAAGCTGACCAAATGTGCTGGAGGTCAGTTTGGGTTCTTGGTAACAGTGCAGTGCCTCCTGATTTGTGATGTTACATTACAAAGGTTTTTGAAATGGCTCATTTTCCAGATACCAAAAAAAAAAATTTAAGTGCTTGTTTTGTTTTTAGAAGTAGTTTAAACCCAAATGAAATTGTTAAAACTTGCAAAATGTGAATTCTTTAATTGAATTTTGCATACGTCTCCTTTAACGTGTCATTAGCATCGGAAAGTTAGAAGTCTGATTCAGGTAAAATTTACCTGCAGGAGCTTCCCAGGTTTTACCGTTTAAATCCAGATCCACCAGACGAAGCTGGAAGACATCCAAGGCAGACTAATGGAGAATGTAGAACGCAAAACTAAAAAATGTGTCTGCATCTCAAAGATAACTCAGCTCTGAATCATTTTTCTAACAAGCCGTCTGGTATGGGGAGTATTTTCTGGTCCCCCGGAGTGTTTTCTGAACTGATGGAGCGCCGTGATTCAGTTTACATGACTCCCAGATAAAAGAGCGCTCTCTGAGCTCAGATCTTCCCCGCCATGACTCACTCTGACAGACAATTGTCCTCTGACAGAATCTAGGCTGAGGTCATAGCAAGAGAAGAAGAACAGAGGAGAAATGTGATCAAATGACAAGAAAAGCTGCAGCTGGGTGAAGAGAAGCAGCTCTGACTCTAACCACTGATCACCATTATGACATACTGGGCCACCATCATGACATACTGGCCTACCATCATGTAATGATGCCTCTGTTAATGTTATTAGTTCCAGCAGCGCTGTTCCTGCTGGGCAGAAAGCCGAGCTGCAGCGATGATCACCGGAGGGCGAAAGCAGCAGAGCGACGCTCTGTTACGATACAGAAGCAGCAGGAAGTAGTTCTAAATATGGTCAAATTATTATTCCTATGCATTTTACGTACAACAGATCAATTAAAAGATGGACACAGCTGAAACGCTTGAAATTTCAACCCTGATTCGTTTGATATTTTCCACTCTGAAACTGAAGTTTCCTTCGATCACAATGAAACTTTTGTGGATGCGAAAATAATGATTTAACTGAACAGAGTTAAATTTGCATATATTGTGCCAGTTGGAGCATAAAATATTTGCAAACTAAACTGACCTACTTTATGTTTGCAGAAGGTAATCCCGACTCCAAGAGTGATGGCGGATTGTTCCAGAAGGAAACCGACCACTTAACCTCACCATCGTTTTAAAACATCCAACATGCATTTATAGTTAAAAGCAAATTAAAACATTCACGAGAATCCAAGAATTAAACGGAACTCTAAACCTCCCAATATTTGTCGTTTTCCAGCTGCTGCAGCTGAATAAAGCAACGTTTCATTCTTTAACGAGCTGCTGCTGACGGATGGATCTGCTGCCGTCGTCGGGTTTTCAGACTCTCTACAAACAGCTGAAGCCCAAAATGTTCAGCGCTAACTCCAGAGCAGCTAAAATAAAGAAATGTAATCAGAGACAGCCCAAGGCATAAGCAAACCAAGCTGCTTAGGGCCCGAACAGTCAGGGGCCTCGAGTAAATGCTTGAATTTAGTAAAGATTTCAGATCTAAAGTTTGTTTGTTTGAGAATTGGTGTTGGACAATAAATCAATAATATATTTTGTGACAGACGTGTGATCAATTCATCTGACAGTATATTCGCAAAGCCTTCTGGGAGATGTAGGCAGAGGAAAGGCTTTAGCACTCCTGGCTAGCGATTGTCACTCACTCACTCTGGTGAGTAACAGTTTCCTTCATAACTGCTGAAAAAATAAAAATCATCATCTTGTAGTGAAAACTCTGGATTCAACAGTAAACGTCGCGCCACCAGTTTGGCAGCACTCCAGATGTTTAAAACAAAGAAACTAATCCATAACTATCTATATCGACTGATATGAAACATTTCTATCATGACAAGTTTTTCCAGTCGTATCTTTTCGCCCTCTTGAGAAAACTAGTAAATTGGATTTTATAGTGTCAGCAAAGATAAATCAAGATAAAAGCAGCTTTACTTTGTAAGACTGTGATCTTCATGGTTTGTTGTGTTGCCATGGTTACAATATGACGTTTGGAGGCTAATCTCTTTCATGTTTGAGCTTCAGTTTGTTCACAAATATCTCCTCCAATTGTTTCCAGTCAATTAAACTTAGCCTCCTCTTTCAGATTTCTATCACCTCTGATCTGAAACGCTGCTAATGGTGCCCTGCAGGACGAGGGGGCCCAGGCCCCCCGTTTAACCTGCCACCGGCCCTGGCTCTCTGATGTAGAGAGAAACCCGTCTTATTTTCTCCAATTTAGGAAAGAAACTAAAATGTTTTATCTGAGCAGCTCCATAAGTCATCCTGAAGGCCCTAAAAGGCTCAGATGTTTAAAGTTTTACCTCAGCAACGCGCCTACGGTTCCCCTCAGGTTAAATATAGAAACTTTATTGGCTGGGATAAATGTTATGCTGCGTCTGATGATGACTCTGCTTCCTCTTCAGAACGGTCAGTTTATTATTAGATTTGTTTCTCACAGCGTCCGTGTTGCTCCGGTGTCGCTTTTACCCTGCAGCAAACAAAAATATGAGACTTGTTGCACAAAGTCGAGGGAATTTCCAGTTATTTATAGAATATCTGAATGGCTCATAGCGGAACAATACACAGTAATAATTCACTATAAACTGCACAGACTTGAAACCTTCCCAGCAGAGGAAGCAGGGATGTGCTGCATGATAAATCTACTTCCTGCACGGTAATGATTGTTACCACAGCAACATACGAACCATCTTCGCCTCGCTAACAACCTTCAGTCTGCAGAGAAACGTGTCCGACCACGTTAGAGCTTTTTTAATCCAGATCCAAAGACGGTTTCCCAAACGAAAATAAAAGTCTTAGCAGAAGCTCGTCCTGCCTGGAGCCACGCCCTGAACCTCCACAGGTGGGGCGGCGCTCCGCTTTGTGTCTGGATAGGAAAAGGGTTCGTCTGTTTACCTGAAGATCACCACCAGACAGAAACTGTCCATGTGTCAGAACCGCAGTTCAGATGTTCTACAGCAGAGAGGCGGCGGGTGAACAAGTCCGCACTCGTTTGGAGGAAAACAGTTAAGGAATGCGCTGCAGTCGCGTAGAAATGTAACTTCCTCTTTACGTTTTCCTGTTTGGATGAACGAGAAAAAGACAAACTGGCCAAACATGCGTTGCTTTCAGATGACTTTAAAGAGGCGGTTTTCATGTAAAATGGACTTTTTTGAGCTTTATGTCATGTTATAATGTTATCCCCCCATCAAAAACATACCTGGAGTGTTGCCTTGCCTTTAACACATGTTTAAGAAATCCTTTAATCACCATGGCAACCATTCAGCTGTGCAAAACGCCTGGGTGGACTCGGCTACTGTAGACTAGCCAGCACCAATTAGCAAACTGTTGCCTTCAGTTGTTGTAAAAATGCTATATATTTATCAAATATATTGGGCCTGTCTTTAAAAAAAATGAATGGTTTCCATGGAGACTAAAGGATTTCTCAAACATGCATGAAAGGATCAAGGCAACACCTCAGGTTTGTTTATAATAAGAGAATTATACAACATTGCAGACTTTAACAGTCTACTAACATCAATTAAGGTGAGGAAACTTTCCCCAGAGCAGACAGAGAGTCTGATTAGATCAATAATGTGAATTCTTCATACTAATGCGGTAAATAATTTACCAGCATCAGATGCGCTGAGAGGTGATGCCTGAGGTTTATTTAAGTGACTCCTTGAAGACAGGAACACAATAGTCATGAATAATAATATATTTGGAACGTTTTATCACTTTTCGGCCATAAATTAGCAAACGGCACAGGGCTAAATGTTTCAGAGGTTTTCTGAGACGTTTCTCAGCTGAACCCAGCAGAATCAAAATCAAATCAAATTTTATTTGTATAGCACATTTCAGCAACAAGGCATTTCAAAGTGCTTTACATCATAAACATAAA
>CAEGAE010101636.1:0-12460 GCA_903067095.1 Girardinus metallicus | reverse complement strand
TTGTACGTAAAATGAGCATGTCCAACAGTTGTGTATTCTTTTGTTTTGTACAACAGTTTTCACGGTGTCTGTAAAAGTAAAACAAGATTAAACTGCACCCGTCTGGAACTCCCTGCTTCTGAATATCATTCCGAGGGGCCGCTACAATGATGTAAAGCACTTTGAAATGCCTTGCTGCTGAAATGTGCTATACAAATAAAAGTTGATTTGATTTGATTTTGATTTGTTGTTTTAGTGAATATTAATTTAATCCAAGACCGTTGTGGAGCTGCTTTAATAGCCGAGTGGCAGATCTAGAAAATTTTACAAATGGATGGGACAGGGAGGGACTGGCAGATCCCTCATGTTAGTGAGGGATCTGTCTTCCATGTCCAGCTCCTCTACTATTGGCCAATAGAGCTTTGGAACCAACGTCACCGCGTCAGACGTTGTGGGGCGTTTACGTCTCGCGCAGTCGCTTGGCGCCATCTTTAAAGGCCACAGACCAAAACAAACTTTATTCCTGAGTTTTTATTGTTACCGACTGCAGTGAAGTTAGTTGCAAGTTGGATATTGGATATTCCAATATCCGCAGAGCAAGCGGCGTTTAGCTCAAGGTTGATCCGATTTCTGAACGCTAACTAATTTAGAAAATGACATTACCTCGCTTGGAGCTCATGGGTTCACTTACTGGAGCACGATTAGGACACGGCCTTCTTAAGACGCTGAACTTGAAGAAAAAGCAGTTCAACATGTGGACGGACTCGATGATCACACTTCACTGGATCCACAGCTCAGCACAGCGATGGAAACCATCTGTGAGCAATAGAGTGGCTGAAATACAAGGGCTCACAAACCCAGAGCTGTGGTCCCACTGTGCTGGCAAAATGAACCCTGCCGACCTGCTTTCACGAGGTCACCATGCGCAGAGCCTTATTGACAGCCAGCTGTGGTGAAATGGACCCACTTCACTCCCCACAGATGAGAAGGAACTGAACATTTGTAGTGACTATGTAGTAGATGAAGTGAACGCGGAGCTGAGGTCTGGGTATGAGACTGTTGTGCAGCTCACCAGCGTTGATCAAACTGAACCTCTGTTAAACTTAGAAAGGTACAGCAAGCTGAAGACTGTGTTAAGAATCACTGCGTGGGTAAAGCAGTTTGTTACCAACACAAGGTCTTCACTGGAGGTTCAGGGAGAATTAAGTACAGAAGAACTTAGTGCAGCTGAAATGTACCGGATAAGGTCTATACACGAGAGTTGTTTTGACATATCACAGTTAAGGTCAAAGCAAAACGTGAAGGTAGATTCTAAAATCAAAGATATGAAACCATTTCTAGATGAAGATGGTTTACTAAGCGTTGGGGGTTAGACTGCAGAACTCAGATCTTCGTTTCAGAGAACACCACCCTTGGACCGACAAATCTCAAGTATTCTGAACTATTAGTTCAGTCGTGTCACGAAAGAGTGATGCATTCTGGTGTAAGAGACACGTTGACTCAAGTTAGAGAACAACATTGGATTTTGAGAGGCAGACAGCTTGTAAGACACATTGTTTCAAACTGTTACATTCGCAAAAAACTAAAGGTTAAGGCAGCACAACAGATTACTGCTCCCTTTCCTCGAGACAGAGTAACAGAATCGCCTCCTTTTGGTGTAGATTTTGCTGGACCCTTATATGTTAAAACTAAGGAAGGGTCTGTAAAATCATACGTAGCACTGTTTACATGTGCAGTGACAAGAGCAGTACACTTAAGAGTTGGTCTCAGATCACACTACAGCAAATTTTTTATTGGCCTTAAAGAGATTTATTGCAAGACGAGATCAATGCAGGGTCATTTACTCTGATAATGCTAGAACATTCAAAAGGGCGGACAAAGATTTAAGTGAGTTGTGGCAAAACATCCAAGGATCGACACTCACAGAGTTTTTCACTGACAAGGGAATCACATGGACGTTTATCGCTGAGCGAGCAGCTTGGTGGGGGGGGCTTCTGGGAAAGGCTTGTGAGATCTGTGAAGACATGCTTAAGAAAGGCACTGGGGAGAGCTTCTTTGAGGAGCTCACAACTGTTCTTACAGTGGTTGAGGCAGAGTGGAAAACAGGTGGAAAACTACATGACTACATTGTCGAGAAAAGTCAAGGCAGCCAACCTGTACTCGGCACACAGACAGAGCAACACAGAAGCGCAGCGCGACGCGTCAGCAGCATCAGTCGACGAGTGTCAGTCTGCAGTCTACTTCACCTTTAATAATGAGCGCCCCCTAGTGTTATTGGCTCGCCAGCCAATTCCCTGCCAGCAGGTGCAATCTCCACCTCCTAGGAAACGTTTAAGATCTTTAATTTTAAACAGCCAACATTTCTTTCACACCTTAGAGTATCTGATCATTACTTGCTGCAATAATAAGGTCATCAACCCAAATAATCAAGATCTTTCTCTCAGTAAATAATCATGTGTTTTTCATTGCAGTAAATTTGAATGCGTTTCATTTTGCCAGTAATTTTTGAATTCTGATTAGAGCTGTGTACTTTTAATTTTGGATTTTCTGCCTAGTGCTGCAGTATAACTGTTAGTTTGTTTTCCCTTAAACGCAGAAGTTCGTGACCTACAGCGGTTGTTACAACAGTTAGTAGAGCAGTTCGTTGTCATGGAGCAAACGGCAACATTGCTTCACGGTGGCAGCCCTCTCGAGTCAAAAGGTGTGAAAACGTATTTGCTTTAATGTATATTTGTTAATGTGTTTGGCATAGACTTAAAGTAACATAAGAATGGAAACTGATTAGTTGATTGGTTACAGACATCTTACATGTATTTAATCTCTTATGGTGGTGATATGTGGATTACAACGCTAAAGGAATTAAATCTCATAAAGACCATCAGTAAAACTTCGTCCTTGTTCGGAGCGGCAGGCTACACTCTCATTCTCTTTACTCTAAACACACTAGTCAGCAGGGTTCTGCACAAAGCCATTATCGATAAGGAAATCATGTAACATTTCATTTAAATTTTGTCCTGACTGATTCAGACCACAAAGTGACTTATTAAGCTTACAGACTAATTTCTCTCCTGTCACCACTTCAAATCCTTCAGGTTGTTCTAAAAATACCTGGCAATCAATACAGGTGTGGAAATATGACGCTTTACATCCATTTGGTGCAATTAGAACATGTGCAGATGTCATATCAGCAGTCGGGGAAAAAGTCTCATTATAGTCGATACCAGCAACCTGACTATAGCCCTTTGCTTCATAAAGTGTCTCAACTGGATTTTCTTTATTAGAAAATGCCCCCACTATTTACCCAGGTAATGCTGTTAGTGTGTAAGTATTATTCTCTATCACAGTCCGTTTCATCCTTCATCGCTGTAGCCCACAGCTCTGATTGTGTTGAGCTCATAGCCTCCTTAGGTGTCTTTGGCACGTCAGATATGACCCTGTAGCAACAGTCAATGTTCACGTTCGCTTGGTCGTCCTCACATCTCATGTGATAGTCCTGATCCGTACAATACGTAGGAGGTCTCCTTTCTCTCTTAGGATAACGTGCACCAGCGTTACCTTCACTTTGACCGAAGTTGCCATCTGTGTGACAAGTCTCAATTTTAATCTCCTGTGAGATAATTGTTGTCAAATCTGCATTTGGTTGCTGACCTTCAACTCTTTTGAGTACAATGTCCTCATTTATGTCTTCATCAGTCCGAGTGTCACGTGGTAAATGTTACCAGCCTATTATTCAGTATTCTGCCTGAGTCTGGATAAAGGATGAGAGATGCAGGACTATTTTTCTCGCAGCCAACAAAAATCCCCTTTTCACAACGTGGATCCATCTTCTTGTCATATTTATATGCGTAACACTCAAATCCAAGAGTTCTCATTTTTGAAAGGTCAGGTTTCTTTCCAGTTAGCATGTAATACGGAGTCTGCTCAACACGTCTGTTGTAACATCTATTATGGATAATAGCAGCCGTCTGAACTGCGCATGTCCATAAGTCTTTAGGCAGATTACGCTCAGTTAACATGCATCTTGCCATTTCAAAGACAGTTGTCCATGTTCTCTTAGCTGTCCCATTCTGATGGGGACAATAAAGGGTTTGGAGTTTCATGTCTGATGGCATTTTAACTAATCGGCAACTGGAACTCTTTAGATATAAACTCAGTTCCATTATCTGATCTAGTACATTTAATTTTCACACAAGGTGCCACATCTGCAATAAACTTCACTCTACCTTTACCAGTATCACACTTAGCTTTCAGGATACAGGTAAAACTAGAACCTGAATAATCATCTGTAAAAGGTAAGGTATATCTAAACCATCTTTAGCAGCTGGTTCTATTGGTCCAGCCAGATCTACATGTACCAGATCTAGTGCACCCAGCTGTGTAAATCTCCACCCACAAAGGAAGTCAACAAGAACATCAATAATAAGATTCAACACCTGACAGCACGACACAGAAGTGCAGCGCAACGTGTCAGTCTACAGATTACTTTAGCTTTCATAATGAGCGTTTATTGGCCCAAGCAATTACTCCGAATCTACCTACTTCCTGCCACAAGAACATATAATAAGACTTGTACGTTATATAAGGAGGCTTGGTGGAAATAAATTTGTTTCCTGTTATTTAAATCTATATGATGAAAGGAAACATGTGGTAGCTGAGAAGATTTCTATCAGTTAGCATTAGTCTCTCTAGACTGAGGAGACTTCATACTGACAGAATGTTACTCGTCAAGACTAATGACGAGTAACATTATGATCACAAGAACCAAGGAAGATCAGAAGTTTGTACCTCCTGACTTCTCATTATCTGGTGTCGTTTCTTAAAGTGTTTGCTGCTGTCAAATACGTGGGACATTATATATCTGATGATCTGACTGATGATAAGGACGTTTAACGTATGCACCAGCCAACATGCTGTTACGCAAATTCAGGATGTGTTCTGTCTCAGTGACAGAGGCTCTTTTTAAAGCATTGTGCGCGCCGTTGTATCCTGCTCACATATGGAGAAAGTACAAGCGAAACATTTTACAGAAACTCAAAGTGCCTTCAATGATGGCGTGAGGATGCTGCTCCTAACGGTCTAGCAATAACAGTGTCAGTCCGTTATATGATGGTGTTGGTGTCCTCATATTTCATGCTGTATTACAAAACCTTATGCACAGACTTATGTTTAGATTACGTGTTTCTACAAATAACATCATCCTGATACTAACGGATATTGCACAATGTTCAGTCAGGTTTAAGTCCAGAATGTGGAACCGTTGGCGATTTAGCCTCTGTAAATCAGTGACAGTGTATTTGTGATTACTATTTTTTATATGATTTAATTGTATTTTTTAAAATTATTATTCACTATTTCCTTTTTTTAACCATATGGATCTAGTTGTGTCTTTAATAGAGCTGATGATGACTAGAAAATGAATAAGTGCAGATGCTCTTCATCCATCCATCCTTATTACCATGTGATTTCTTTGACAGTTCTGTTTTGCTGCTTATGATAAACCTTCACAACCATGGCTGCAACAACTTCATCCATTCATGAATCACATGTCCACGACCATGAATCACATGTCCACGACCATGAATCACATGTCCACAATACGACATGTCATTTAGCTGTAAAATCATACCACTCTTTCCTAGTAGTGGTCTACAGTCTGCTGTTTCTGGTGAGTTTCATGTTTTTGGGTTGCATTAATCCAATTTAGGCAAAAATCATTCAAATGATTGATGATTTCCTCTGCAGGTGGGACTGATCCTCAACAGCTTCACCTTGTGGTTTCACTGGCGTGGAGCTCATAGACAAGCGTCCAAGAGCTGGATGATCTACCTGAAACATCTGACAGCGGCCGACTTTCTGCTCTGCGCCACTCTCCCCCTGCGCATTATTTATTACGCCAGGAGTTCATTCATCATCCACCTGCTCTACTGCAGCATTGGAGCCCCACTCCTTTTCATGAATTGGGCTGCTAGCATCCTCTTCATGGCATATATAGCAGCTAACAGGTAGCTCACCTCAACAACCAACCAGATTATTAATTTAGACTATTGTTTAACGCATGGGTCCCACATAATTTGCAGTCAGGGTAATTAACTTGGATAGACAGATAAAAATGTGAATACATTTCTGAGGTGGCTAATATAGGCTAATGCTAGCATAAATGTTATCATTAGTGTTATGGCTACTTTAGCGTTATATCTGTATTGAACAAAAATGTAAATGCCCCATGTCAAATATATATATGGCTATTCATAGGCAAACCAGATCCAATTGTTACATAACAATTGGCAGCTCCATCTCTACCACCATGAATTAGGGATAGATAATAAATTATCTGTCCCTAGCTTCCTTATAAGGAAGAATGTGGCAACACATCAAAGTAATTTCATCCTTTTAACTGGAAGAAATATAAAGAAGAGCCAGAACCAAGCTCAGCATCCATCTACAATGACTTTTTATTCATATTTGTACTTAATTTTGCAGAAATTCAGGTTTTTACAAAGTCCATCAATCCAGACAATCCAATGAAAGGTTCCTGAATCCTTGTCCTTCTCCGCAGATACATGAAGATATCTTATTCCACAGGAACTCACTTCCTGATGACTGCCAAAGCCAGCCACATCATCTCGATAACCACCTGGGTTGTTCTCCTGACCATGACAACACCTTACTCCATCCTGATGCTGATCAACGAGAAACATCACGATGATGAACACAGCATGTGTGATCATCTGATCAGTGAACCTGTGAAACCACTGCACATACTGAGTCATGCTTTTGCTTTCATCATCTTCCTGTCAGGACTCTTCTCTCTGGTTTTCTTCTACTGCAGCACCTCCCGCAGGGTGCTGCAGGTCCAGCAGACCCAACTGGCCTCCTCCAACTCCAAGAAGCTTGTGAAATCTCGCAGGAACATGTTGGTGTTGGTCGGTGTGTTCTGCTTTTGCTTTGTTCCTTATCACATTGTTCAGCTTCCATACGTCATACTTGAAGCAAACTGCTCCGTAGAGTTGTACTACGTCAAGGAGTTTGCCGTGTTGCTATCGGTTTTTAATATCGTTCTGGATCCGCTTATTTACGTATTTCTTTGCAAGGAGTTCAGGTCTCAGCTTAACCTGAAAAAAATGTTCGTTCCAAAATGGAAGAGAAGCACCTCCAGTTTGGTGGCAAGTAACAGCAAGGATCAGCTGAAAAGCATCAATAACATCAACACCATGTCGGAGCTCCAGGGTCACAGAGAGCAATAAAACTGGCGCTGGTCAGAGTTCCTTACTGTTCATTTAAAAATAGCATGTGCAATATGTATGTATGTAGGGGTGTGTGTGTATGCGTGTGTGTGTAGATGCTGCGGGTGTAAATAAGTGATATAAAGCATAACTGGATATTTTTTTAAGAACAAGCTTATTAGCTTCCATTTTCCTCTCACTTTCAGCTGGTACACATGAATGTCCTGCTGTGGACAATAAATGATAACCTGTTCTGTTTATGTTCCATGGGACATGTGAGAGCATATAGTGAGGAGATATGACAATGTTTCAATTTAATGAACTAATCGGAACCCAGACCGCTCATAACATCCAGGAAGCCAGCAGGGCTTTTTTCCTTTCCTGCGTCTACAAGAGCAGATGAGAAACTGGAGTTTCCTGCATCAGAGCTGTTTCAACATTGAAGTAAAGAAAACATGTGGGGTCAGCAAAAAGGCTTTTTATTTAATATAAATACATTAACTTAAACTTTCAAATAAAATAACCATGTTCTTCATCAACACAAAAACAATAACGACGTAAACAGTGATGTGTTGAAAATGCTGAGTAATGATGCTCAGATTCTTATAAACATTAGTTCAGACGTTGCAGAAATCTAAGAAACTAATGTTTCCGATCTTTGAAGTCCACTCCAGCAAATACAAAATCAGACCATAATGTGAGAGAAATAAACTGTCTGCGAAGGGAAGGTATCTACCTGCTCTAGCGCTAATACAGATAAAAATATTTTGGAGAGTGAAAGAGAGTAAACTTGAAATACCTGTAAACATCCCGTCTTGAAACCTGCCATGTTTTTCCCTGCAGCTGATAAAAGCTTCTTAGTGAGTTATAATCTCACCTTACCTGAGACATCCCATCATCCCTGCTGCTGGCCTCTGGTCTAATGTCTCCTCCCTGATTCTGCTGTCTGTTGTGACAATAAAGATTTATTTTAAATATGTGGAAAAGAGCAGCGAGCACCGCTTTTGTCCGAAAATGAATTAAAGCGTGTTGGGTTTATTACTGGCATTAAAAACCACACAGCGATGTAACATAGGCAGACGTGGCTGAAGTAGTCAAAACTTGTACTGAAGTAAGAGCAGCACCACTTCGACATACTTTTACTCAAGTAAAATGTAGTTTTCCCAAGACCAAGACTACTTATGTACTTAATATTTTAAAATGTCATCTAACAGACAAAAAGAAAATTATGACATTTAAAGACTAAATTAAAAGGAATTGACTAGAAATAAAAACAAAATAACATTAAATAATACTAAAATTAATACAGTAGGTAATGTATATAGGTAAATATATAGTGTTTATCTTATTGATCTTCAAATGGGACTCCCTTTACCTGCTATGGGACGATGCATGATGAAATGACAATCGCTTTCTCTCCTCCTGCCAAGCAGCCACTGAAGTTTGTGCATGTGAAATTTTGAGCTTGTACAGGTAGACGCGACACCCGAAAGCTGAAAGATGTTGTTGTTTGCGTCGCGTCTGGTCTGCTGGATTCACCCAGAGTGGCGGAAAAATGTCCATCTTCAATCACTGGTAGTTCTCATCAGAAATTATTCATCACTCACATTCTTAAAGTCACAGCAAAACTTGAGAATTTGAAGCCATCAAGAGTTGCTGAAGATGTCCAACATAATTCTCTGCGATTGCAAATATTTCTGTCACGTCTCAGTTGCCGTTCAATTGTTTGGTCGAACACGTCATCAAATAATGCAAAAGAAAAAGTTACAGTCGGTGCAAACCAAGACTGCATGAGTGGCTCTAAAATGCGCTTTTGTACTAATGTGGCAAAAATACGACGACTCTCCCGGTTCCAGGTAAAGATCAGATGGTTGTATAGAACAGCTCCATTTATAAGTTGTACTGTTAAACACAAACGGCATTCATGTTATGTCAAAAATGACATGGATGTTGAAGTCTCCCACAAACATTAAAGAGTCATTAGCAGAGAACACCACGGACAGACAGTCAACAACAAACATAGAACAAAAGCTGCATTATATTTGGGGTGGGGAGTGTGTATGTGCAGACAACGTTAGAGTCGAATGTTGTCCCCGTGAGTGTGTGGATTCACTGCGGGTGCTCCACCAGACACCCAAACAACACGGCAGGAGACGGTGATGGTCCACTTGAAGCTGAATCTCTGACACATGGCCACCAGATGGCTCTGTGCTGAAAAGCTTCATTTGCCCATCACTAGTTATTGGCATTTCTACATTGCTTCATAAGTGTATGCATGTTTGTCCTGTGATCAGTTACAGCTTAAAGCAGGGTTGTTTTTATTCAGCATGCTTATGTTTAACATTTCATTTAATAGTAAACATGAGGGTAATGTAGATGTTCCTCTTGTCTGATCCTTTTAGTTTTGCTAAACACTAGATTATACAAAAAAGTAAATGAAAATTAAATAAAAGAGCTAAAGTTGATCTCCATGTCTGCATTGCAACGTAAAACTTCACCTTTATTCCACTGTACTTGGGTATGAAAAATGGGTAACAAAGAGGTATAAAGTATTTCTTTAAGCCAACATGACCTGCCCAATAAAGAATGAGTCAGATCTTCAGGTTAACACATTCACCCACTAAAGACTGAATCTGTTGCTATAAGCAAATGAGCTCGTTGCTTTACGACTAGTGTTAACTGGCATTAGGCGGATTTTGTGATCATGTCTTCTTGTCCTAAGACTCCTTTTCAAAACATAAGAAAAATACTGTGCTGTGCATTCGTTTTGGTGTTGGTTTTTTCTTCCTCTGTTGAGACACCCAAGAACCGCGGAAACCCAATCTAGAACAGTCATCAGGCAACCAATTACAGACCAGTAATCCGGTCTGAAAGCAGCAGTTAATTTAAAATGTCACAACGTATCAAAAAGGGATTCTCTAAACTGAAAATTAGCGCCACAAATGCTAAACTAATTAAAGCAAAGCAAAACAAAACAGTACATGTGATCATGTGATGTAAAAATGAATACTTGTCTGGTTTCAGTTTATGTGGTCTGAATGGGAAGTGGGTTGTCATGCAGCAAAACGTCAGAGCTGGACCATTTACTTCACAAGAAAGCAGAAAACAACCAGGAAGCTTGTGAATAAGTTTGTATCATTTTCATTGAAAGCAAGAAAGTAACAGACACCGTTTCATCAGTGTGAAAATTGGAAAATCGGTCAACACTGTTTCCTCAACTCTGAGGAAACTTCATGCTGACAGGAAGAGCTCTGAAGCCTCAGGAAGATTCAGCTTCTGGTGCTGAGACTTAGAACAAAATCAGCTGTAAGTACCTTCAGACATAATCCATCTTGCTCCAGGTTTTTCCAGCTTTGGGGCCTTTTTTGTTTTATGACATTTCTTTAACATATATTTAATGTTTTTATTGTTAGTAAGCTGCTCTAAAACACAAGCACAGGCAGAACATTGATGACTTTGGAGATTTCCGCATCTTTTCTTCATCCTATCAACGTTCAGGATCAAAGTCTGATATTTTTAGTTCAGAAAACTGTCAGCTGGAAATCAAAGGCGGATCTGGAAAAGGTCAGGGCGACAGATCTTAAAACAACTGAGGTAATGAATGTTTGCAGACATTCTCCACACAGTCTCTGAGTTTTACTCCTCATCATAAACCTGCAGAACCCTGGCAGAAATGGAAGGAACAAATTCCTCAGGCACTGGCCACAACAAAACGTGTGACTCAGTGGAAACATCATACCACCCTTTCCTAATACTGATCTACTGTCTGCTGTTTCTGGTGAGCGTCAGGTCTTCAGCTTATGCCAATCCAATTTAAAGAAAGAAATAAGTTAAAGTTTTGGTTTCACCATCGACTCAATCATTTCAGGTGGGATTGATCCTCAACAGCCTCACCTTGTGGTTTCACTGCCGTGCAGCTCATGGACAAGCATCCAAGAGCTGGATGATCTACCTGAAACATCTGACAGTGGCTGACTTTCTGCTCTGCGTCAGCCTCCCGGTGCGCATCATTCACTACACCAGGAGTTCATTCACAGTTCACCTGCTCTACTGCAGCATTGGAGGCCCGCTCCTGTTCCTCAACATGACCGCCAGCATCCTGTTCATGAGTTACATTGCAGCTAACAGGTACCGCACCTTAATTACCAGCCAGGCAATTAATGAAGAGTAGTTTTAAAGCATGGGTCAAACATGTCCTGTTTTATGTTGTGATGAGCTGTCAATGCTGACAAGTGAACTAAATTAATAAGTACATCACAGAGACGTACATCAGGTAGTGTGATAGTGTAGTTCACAAATCAGTTCTAATGACGCATCAGCCATTAGTCCCAGTTAGAGCATCATAACATTACTTGACAAACGTTACATTAGTACCCTAATATGTGCAAGCGAGAAGAAAAACAACCATGGTGGACCACAATGAGGGCTTGAAGTTGATAGCGGCGCAGGTTGGTGCTTGTTTGTCCACAGCATCCACATCTACAAACACTGAGAACTTCTTCCTCTCTTTTATGGTGGTTGGCAAAACAACGAGCACGCTCTCTGCGTATCGTTATTGCTCCTTCTACTCCGGGAAATTTCAGGTTGTTTGCAGGTCACACAGGAGGTCGCATACAAGTCACATATTTTGAAGTGTGAATGACTAGGCCAAAAAAAATCCCATTTCAAGAAAAAAAATTTCATTTGGGTTACTTCAGGTGACAGTGTGAACGCAGCCTTAGAGCTCAAGTTTTACCTCAGCTCCTGCTTTACCGCCACAAACTGCAGCAACACCATAACGTCTTCAGAATAAAGATCAGCCGTCTATCTTTCCTTAAGATTCATCCTCCTGAGCAAGCTTTATCCTTGTTCTTCTCCACAGGTACATGAAGGTTTTTTATTCCTTGGGAACTCACTTCCTGATGACTGCCAAAGCCAGCCACATCATCTCAATAACCACCTGGGTTGTTCTCCTGACCATGACAACACCTTACACCATTCTTATGCAGATCAACCACACACCTCAACTGTCTGATCATGGAACCTGTGATCATCTGCTCAAAGAACTCATAAGACCACTGTACACAGCAAGTCATGCTGTTGCTTTCATTATCTTCCTGTCAGGACTCTTCTCTCTGGTTTTCTTCTACTACAGCACCTCCCGCAGGGTGCTGCAGGTCCAGCAGACCCAACTGGCCTCCTCCAACTCCAAGAAGCTTGTGAAATCTCGCAGGAACATGTTGGTGTTGGTCGGTGTGTTCTGCTTTTGCTTTGTTCCT
>CAEGAE010101630.1:0-15885 GCA_903067095.1 Girardinus metallicus | reverse complement strand
CTTCATCCGCGTTCTCGTAGCTCCGCACTCCAGAGTCCCAGAAGATTCTTATCTTGGTGTATGGCGTCTGGAATCTGACACCGTTCTGTTTCAAGGCTGCCTTTAATGGGCTGTATGCTTTGCATTTTTCTATGATATCCGTAGCATAATCGTTATCAAAATAAAGGCGCTTGCCTTCCATCTCCACTTTCTTTTCCCAGGCTTTCCTAAGAACCATTTCTTTCGTATTGAATTGCAAAAAATTCACTATTTGGGTCTGCGCCTCGGTGATACATCTCTTCTGGTTCTGGAGCTCGCGCATGATTTCCTCCTTGAATCTGCTGAGATCATCTTTCATTGCAGCCTTTATGTCTTCTTTGAGTTCTTCTATGTTATGCTTCATTTTGTTTTTAAACTCTTAAATCTTTAGAAAGCATCTAGATGCTCTCCAACAACACGTGTTGTTGTAAGTAAATGCTAGCTTTCCTCCTGGTAGCATTAGCATCATCCTCACTACCGTCTCCCGACTGTTCGCCAATATCTTGTGTTTTAGATGTTTTCTTTTCGATCTTGTTAGTTTTTGGCATCTTCCCCCTTTAAATGGTTTAGACTGAAGTCTTGGTAGTTAACTGAGTTAAACAAGAGGGAGATTTTAGTTACCGATATGGAGGAGCCTGTTTTTATGTGGCTACCATGCCCCCTCTTTATTAATATAAAAAGAAATCTTCCTTTTAAAAATGCTCAACACTAAACATAAAATAACTGTCATGGATCTCCAGTGAAGTAATATCTGTCAGTGTTTTGATTTTTAGCTGTCATGCTCCCCCAACTGCAACCACACCCTCTCGCCCACTTCCATAAAATCATTTTGATATTCCCCCAGCTGTGATGAAATTTAATGTCATTAGTCAGTTTTCGGGTGAGACGCTTCCTCACCCAAAACGTACAAGCTTTGATTTACTCCCTTTTCCCCAGTAAATGCCATATATTTTTTATCCCCATTAGAATGTGAAGAACATGATTTCGAGAGATGAATCAGTAGATTTGTTTGCCTACCACTGTCCTTATTCTGCTGAGTCTTTGGTGTCATGTATGCTTTCTATAATCACAGAAAGCATACATTTCTGCAGAGTTCTTGGTACAGTTATAATGCTGTGCTTGAAGATCAAAATTCAGCACAAAGTACATATTGTGCAGAAACCCAACATTATTAGTGAATAGCAGTGTACATAGGTGGTGTTTTTGTTCTGCCAGGGTGGACCCTAACAGCTCCATCTGGCTCTGTGTTCATGCCAGCCCACGACTTTCCAGAGTGGACTGAGCAATGACCTGTCTGTCTACGAGCCTCTCAGCTCAGCTGAATCTATCAGCCTCTGCCCCCACGGCTCCCTGCCTGCTTCTGTCTGTCCAATGTATTCTTTTTCTGCTGCCCCAGGTTCACGTCACACCATAACAGGATTCATCCACGTCAAGGGTTAGATAAAGAGCAGTAGGAGGGACTGAAATGAACTGGGAAAGAATCCTCCTTTTCATCTCTCAGCCTCTTACTGTCTCACTGTCCCTACAAGGCTTTGCAGACTGTGATGGAGCGCTGCATCTGTGCTACAGGTCTTTGCCCTCACCCAACCACTGCTCTAATCCTGTTTCCTCTCTCATAGACTCCCTGATAGACTATTTTTGGGTGCATTCATGCTTTGAAATAGTTTGTCTGAGCTATTTCATGCATATTGTATAGATGGGGAGCCTGCTGCATTTCTTCAGGGGCCAGGATATGCGAGTTTGTTGGTCAGTGAGTCCACAGAGATGGATAGTGATGATATATGATGGGACACACACCCCAGAGGTCATTCTGGGAGCATGGTGCATTACAGTGATTGAAGCCGATAATGCACCAACAGACTCCATGCTATGTCCCTTTTAACCCAATCACAACTTTGCTGATGGCGTACCTCGCCATCTGTGCTCCTTTGATTGGATGGAGGAATGATTGATGCACACTTGAACCCATTCCAGTGACTTATTGTATCCTGCTGTAGTCTTTAAGACAAGGCTTCATGGCCATTTTTCAGATGGGCACACACGATAGTTTCCTGCCTCATCCTTCAATCAGGAGCTCTTTGATACAAAGCTGAAATACAATTACAGCTTTTTACAACTCGGAGGCTTGGCGTTTTATCTCTACCTGACGTGAGTTCCAATCTTTTAACAAAACTAGAGGATTGTGAACTTTTTGTTAGTGCTATTTGGAGCTGGATAGTTTCCAAATGAAAAACAATGTGCTTAAGGTGTAGAAATAAGCCCTTTTGGTCAACACTCATACATATAGATCAATTTAACAGGTACACTTGTAGAGCAAAGCTTATCATCCAGTTCATATTACAACGCAGAGACCCACATCCATAAAAATAAGTTTGCAGTCGTCAGTAGACTGGACATTCATGGGTTTGAACTGTGGTAGGAAACTAATGAACCTTTATTTTTACATATGATGTACTAAATTAATCTGTCCCACAAAGGAATTCAAGTGACATCACATGTAATTCATCAAGATTTTTATGATATGAGTTAAATGCTGCCACTGTAAAAGCTTTACCTCTTCAGGGAACTTTTTAAGGAGTGTGGTTATAAGATTATTTTGTTTTGACATTCTTCCAAAAATGGATTTGTTAGATCAGACACTAATGTAGGGTGAGGAAGCCTTTGCAGTCTTTACAAAGTTTTCATTCAGATTTTTTCACTCCAATTATATTGATCCATATCTTTACAACCTTTGCTTTTTGGGAAGTCTTATTGGAACTAAAAGGGTTGTTGGGAGGCCGCAGTTCTGTACTGAAGAATTTCTCTGGAACAGAGGCCATGCAGCCTCAGACCACAATCTCTTCTCTGCCAAATTTCTTGACAAACTGCTATCTGACCAGTACTGTTCTCTTTTCAACAGCCAGACCCAAACTCATCAACTGGACAAACAGGTGGGATTCCTCCCTCTGGAGAACAACTCTCCATTGAACTACGTCTGACTGGTGACGTGTTTTCCAGTGTGATGTCCAGGGCTTTGCACTGTAGTCGGTGAGAGGGGTTGAATACAGTTGTTCTATCACGGAAAATAATTCACATTCCTGAATTAATCAGGTGATCAGATGGAGTTTAGAGGTCTGAAAATACAGACTGCAAAAGGTTGGTGAACTTGCTGGGTCTCAGCATTCTTGAGATTTTTAAAATGGCTTGCAAGTTTATGGATGAGTTGCTGGTGTTTAGGAACACCAGCAACACATGTGGCCTTGGAAGTGACTGCAGCGCCTGACTTTAACAGCCTGTAGTGGTGAGCAGAGACTCGATAGTATGTGTAAGATGTATCATACCTTACACTGAACCAGTAAGAGCTCTTTGGGCAGCAAACCTAATACACACTGATGCGATTGACTTCGTTAGTAAGGTATGAACTTGCCTCCTTTCATATTTTTTTTGCACTGTCTCCTTAGGTAATCTATTTTTACATGTGTGCTCCAAAATGCTCTCTCACTCAGTTAATAGTTTTCCGAAATCTTCAGTATTTGAGAAGATTAAACATGAGTAGCAATAGGCATATCATTTTCTATAAAGTAGCAATAGCAGTAGGGTGAATATATGATTTAAAAAGATTGAACATGAACTGATCCCCTTGTGGTTCATCAGTTTTCAAAGAAAACTAGAGCACCGCTGCAATAAATGACAGATCCTCTGTAACTTTAGTGTTTGCTTTGCTCTGTTCCCTTTGGTAAGCCTGTTTTCTCCAAACTGTATCTAACTGACTTTTCTGTCTTTATTATGGAGCATGATCTTAAATATTGACTTCCCAAAAGTCAATAAAGCATCGCCGCGAGATCTGCTTAGCTGTACCAGGTAGGGCTAAATGACTATACTGGCCGTCTTCTTTAGGCTTATCCTTTCACAATCAGCCTCTGTAAATGACACCACACAGGATAAAGGAACATAAAATGACAGCCTCTTAATAAAACAGCTATTTTTATGAAGAATTCTTGATTTGAATCAGGAGAAACAAATAATGATTGTACTTTATATGGATCACATTGAATGGACTTACATGTGCTGAATGTCAGCATTGTGATTCTAGCAAAATGCATGTTTACAAAATGCTGTCATTAATACTGTCTATTATCTTGTTAATACAGCATTTAATCATCTTACACCACCAACAGGACTAAAACGGCGGTAAACATTCTTTTCTTTTCCCATTTGGTGTCGGTGCGTGTCGGCGTTCCTCCTACCCTCCGGTGCTCCCACTGTGACAGAGTCTCAGTATAATACAGGTTCTTCAGAGAACAGCTGAAATGTTGCTCCAGTAACTTGGTGCATAATTCCCTGTGCCTGGGGAGCAGCGCCTGTTAGCTTCATTTCTGCAGAATGTTGTCTCCCAGTGGTGAGAGAGGCCAAAATAGAACAAAGTAAAGCATGTCAGAGTAATAACAGAAGAATAAATAAATAATTCACACAAACTTTCTCAGGTTGCTATGGAAATTTTAATTTCAAATTACTATTATTTCATCAAAACAAATACACTGATATGGTTGAAATGAGTTCATTAACCTTGTTTACTAAATCTTTGAGACATGTTGCTCTGGAAACTATGCAGTCATAAAATTAGCTTATTTTGCTTTCTAACCTCCTGTCATATTGCGGGTCAAATTGAACCATTTTAAAGTTTAATTTTTTTTTTTTAAATTGTTGGAAGTAGTTCTCTGTGCATAAAACTTTTTCTATTTGTTTTAAAAGGTAGACTCCACATATAAATTGGAAATGCTTCATTCCCCCCCCCCTGTGTCTACATATTACATAGATGCTGTTCGGGTCAATTTGACCCGGCAGTCAATTTGAAGGGTAAAAACGGTAAAAAAAAAAGTCCAATTCTATTTGTTTCCTTGCAACCCGGAACAGAATATGTCTCTCAAGTTCAATTATAAAGATCAACCTTGAAAAAAATGAATTCAACTTGTAATATAAAAAAAATTACAAAGATCAATTTCAATGATAATTATTGTTTTTTTGTGTGTAGGATTATATTTTTTATGTCCAAATGAGTAAATGAGTAAATTGTCATCATTGATCCTTTATTTGTGAGAAATAATAATAAAAAAAAAACATCATTGCACAAATATTGATTGAAATTGTTAGTATTGGAGTTAATAATCCAAAACAAAAATGTTTTGGAGAATGTTTTTGGTTTCTGACACTATTGCATCATAATTAAACACTCCCTGGGTCAAATTGACTCAGGAACATTATTGCTTTACCTCAGAAACGAACATAACAGGAGGGTCAAAAAGAATTTCATGGTTTTGGCACATCACATGAGGAAATTGTGATGTGCCATAGTAAATGGAACAATGACCACTGACTGGAAAGAGACCCACTCAGGTCTGTCCCACAAAACCAACCCAGTAAGATAAACTCCACTAAGATAAAGTTTGCCAAGAAGAGCCATTTGACATAACCCAGCCAGAATTGTACCAGAACATTGTTAATGGTTACAAAAAGCCAGCCGGGGTGCAACTCTCTTAGTGATAAGTAGCGTAATATTACTGGGGTTGTATATTTCTGAGACTGTGTTAGGATTTTTCCAAAATCCAAAGAAATTCAAACTTGGACAAAAAGTTTTTCTTTTTAAAATGTACTGAAGTTATTTGTAGTATGGCCATTAACCCCTGAATAAAAACGTACTAATCTGTGGAGACCCAAGATTGACAAATGAAATACAAAATACATCATTAAAGCATCTACTACTGTAAATGTACCATGAAATGAATAATATTAAATTCAATGTTGAAATAATTTATTTAATAATAATAAAAAAGTATATTTGTAATAAAATATAATTTCTAAAATATGCAAAACTTATAATTGGAGCCCAATGCCTCACCCCTCAAATTTGATGGGTGAGTTTGACAGATGCAATTGCTTTATGGTGATGCTGCAGGAAAAGGATCCAATAAAAAATGCATTGCTTTGTAGCCACAATTAGATTAAATGATATTTAATTAACGAAAAAAAAAAAAAAACAAGAAAAACAATCCAAACTAATGAAGCTCCATATAAAAAAATATAATTATTCCCTTGTTAGACATATCATGAACTATTGTGATGGACATAATGTTTTGGTCAAAATTGGCACCTATATTCCCCTGCTGACAAAATAGCTCAAAGGAAACAAACAAAACAATGAAGGTAATGGAATGACCTAGTCAAAACATGTGCCTAAATTGAGATGCCTTGGAGTTACCTTATTTTAGCTACTAATACCTGTAACCCTTAAAGGGACTGAATTAAAACAAGAAGAGGAAGAGTGGAATGAAATTCCTCCAAGACAATCTAAGTCTAGTTGATGCAAATACTTCATGTTAGTTGTTGAGACAAAAAATGGCACAGCTTTGTCTCACAAACTCATGTTAGTTTGGATTGCTTTTTCCATTAATAACAATCTCAAATATTTAAATGTGACTCAAAAAAAGCAAAAAATTATCAAAAAAAGCAAGAGAAATGTGTAAGGGGAAAATAATTTTTCATGACACTTCATGCCATGAAAAAGCAGCTTTGTGGAGTCTTTTTTTTCACATTATGTTCATTCTTTTCACATTTTAAATTGTCAGTTTTATATATACTGTATGTCCATTGCTAAGCAGAGTATAAGAAACCTTACAAGGACAGATGTGGTTTGTACTTCATTACTCTTAGCTCCTGCAGTACAAGACAAGCTACAAGGGCGAATGACAAACTAGCCTACTGATGACCTCCGCAGGCTTCATTGTTCACTCAATCGTTGCCTTACAGGTCGCAGCAGTCTGCCAAGTCTCTCAGCAGGAAGTAGATATAAATATAGTGCCTGAAAAGCTTTATGCATGATTACATCTGCTATTCACAGTCACGGAGGAACTCGCCTCAGTTCATGACTTCACTGTCAGCTTAGTGGCATTAGGCCACTGTCATGATGGAATGATGTTTGCACCTTAAGGTGACCATTACCATTACTTAACGGCTCCAGTTCCATGTAGAGCTTGTGTTTAAAAGCTGGTAGATGACACTGAAGGTCAGAGGAGTGCCTTTGATTTTTTTCTAACTGGTTGGACTCTCAGTAGCTGCCTCTCCATTGACCATAAAATTACCCAACATGGGATTACAAAAGTAATTATTTTATTTTGATTTGTCAATAAAAAAATGTGTTAGAGCTAGAACTACATGATTTTTTAGGAGTATCAAAATTAGTGGATTTCACAAAATATAATAGAAAAACTTTTAGCGCATCACATGAGATACGATAGTTTGCATGCAGCAATAGCTACTTCCTTATTTGTAGGCACTAGCCTCCTTGGACAATGTGAAGCTGGCTCCACCAGAGTTCTCACAGCATTGCACATTTCATCTCATGTGTTATTTGACAATTTTGAATCCATAGCTCTTCTATAAAAACAACCTCCAGAGTTTCCCCCAAAACGTTGCATACGTAGTTTAAGGGCTCACAAGTTTAAGGGGCTTGTCGCTCCAGTGCTTCAGGAACACGCTGACGTCTCCTCTGATGATGAGCTTTAGAGCCGTGACTGAAATATGAATATAGCTCATGCTTACATGCATAACTGACATGATTTTTAGTGACATTGTTTGAAAAACTTAATCAATTATTTTAATTGCATTTTATATTTAATGGAAACGTCATAACAATGAAATTGTGTTTTTTTTCCAAAAAAATTGCATGATGAAAATGTAATTTTTTTCCCTGAGAGAGGCCACCTCCTCCCCTTCACAACACCAGTTCCATGTCGAATGATTTTGCACAGAGTTCTGTGCGAGGTATTGTGTGACTGGTCAGAAGTTTTTAGGCGTTTTATGCAAAGCATGCTGAGACAACCATATTGATGTTTCTGTCCACTTCCACTGTCTGTTTTGCGTATCTACAGGAGACCTGAAACCTCTTACAGAATGTTTATCCATCGCAGTTAAATGTGTACTTACATTTGTACAATTCTTCACAAATAGTAAGAATGTGAAATGGCTAAAAACTCGAGGTTGGAAATTGCAATATCGTCGTCCATAAAGGAGGCTGTCTGTATGAAGGTCTGTCGTTCTTTTCTTGAGCATTTTGTAAAATTAGAGTGAGGGTTTCATGCATTCTGAATTGGAAACCATGTGATCATGCCTTGACTATTTGACTTTGGATGTAGTATGTGAGAACCTTTAGAGTGTGAGATTATTTAGTTTTTATTGTTTTCATAGACCACAGACAGAAATGTGAGCCGTTTGCCTGTGTAGTGTAAAATTCACTGGGTTCTGTTGGACTCTTTTATCAGGAATCTCTTGAGATTTGCTTTCAGCTTGCAAACCCAGTCCTTTAACGAGGGCCAAGGGTGTGGACTGTATTTCCTTTAATATCCACTCTACAGTCAGTGAATTTGATCTGAGTGAATTTCAGTGAGTTCATAGAAATGGGAAAGAGAGCAAGAAAAGCCAGACTAGGTAAAAAAAGAAAGGTTAAGAAATATGAGGGGAAAGAAGAAATAGAATTTTAGGGTTGGGATGGTAACAAGTATGGTTGCCAGGGATACGGTCAGGGCTGCGACCTCTTATATCAATCTGTCCATTTGGAGCATATTGCAGACTAAGAGGATTGAGTTTTATGGAGATGGATTTCATTTGCTGAAACACTTTGTTTCTCTGACTTGATCACACTCCACCTCCCACCACCTTCCTACTCTGTAAATTGCTCTGGCTTTTTACTCATCTTTGTCATTGCGGTTTATGTTGTGTTTCGTGGCCATCTCTGTGGATTTCATAATCTTCCTCCTTTTTTCGCTTGATTTCCCTCTCCTCTCTGTCTCTTGTCTCTCCCCTTCAGGATCAACATGACACTCATTTGCATGAAGTCAATTTGACATAAGTCACACAAGTAAGATTGCGGTTTGTGCGGTGTGTGTCGTTCTTTTTCTCGGTGTGTCCGTCGGAAACGAGGAGAAGTCTGTCACAGAACGGGCTAAATTGGTTCAGTCTTCTTGTGTCCCTCTTAATCTGCAGCACAGTGCATTGCTGATTTAGATGGTGGCTCATGTAATCCACTCAAGTGTGCACAATTTATCATTTACAGTAGATATTGAAAACAGATATGAAATGTTAAGTTACAACAACTCTAAGATGAATAGACATATTCTAAATAGAAATGTTTCTAAAGTATAAGATGAAGAGGAAATCTGAATGTCATTGCTTATAATGTAGCATAGCTGAATAAATGAATGAATTAATGAATGAATTACACTGAACAAATATTAGTGCTGATATAAAACAATAGCCAGAATTCTACCCTAGGAATTTTTATTAAAGAATTTTACACAATTGATACTCTGAGTTGATGAAAGTTTTAACCAGCGCTGATGAGGATACTTATGACTGCGGATGGTTTGAGGTTGGTGAAAACTCTGCTGTCTCATTAGAATGTTTATTGCTAACTATTCTTGTTAAAAAAAAAAAAAAAAGCATAATGTTTGAGGAGAAATGTTTTTCCAGCCCACTATGACATACCTCATTTTGATTCTGAAATAAATTGGATTTAATAAAGAAAATATTTTTTTGTCTTTCTTTCAATCACTAAATACATTCACCAATCTGCTATGTCTAAACATGGCTGGGACTAAACATTTAGGGAACTATACATAAAATATTTATAAATGCTTTCAATCCCATTGTCCCACGGGGGGAGGCAAATAATTATGGAGTAAAGTATCCCTAGAGAATTATATGGAACAGAGATGTTAAAATAATGTTTGGCTTCAAAATTGGTGCAAGGGTATCACATTACATCATGACAATCAACTCTTTTCATTATGCTGACGGATTGCTGCAAAATCAGTTCCTCGATGCAATCAGAAAACATTTGAGCCACTGGCACTAAAACCTGAATTTGAATACAAAGTTTATTTTTAAATAAGGATAAAACTAGAATGTGCGCAATTAATTTTGAATCTGTTAGCATGTTTGGATTGAAGTGACTTTACATAGATTGAATAGTTAAATGGTCTGGAAACATATATTGTAAACTGGTTATATATAAACCAAATGGAATTTAATTCAATTCAGTTAGACAATTTCAAAATAACTAACATTGTAAAATCATTACGTTCTCTTAGGGCCTCAACATACTTCATACCCATGTTTGAGTTTGCAGGTTCTTTTTCTTTTCAATGACCTGGAATTGTCCAAAAAGTAGCAGCCTTCAATAGTTTAGTGAGTCTGAATCATTGGATTAAATGGAGTGGAAAGCAAAAGTGCTGAGATTACCAGGGTTAACAATGGTGATGGTCACATGACTGCAGTTGAAGGTACTGATTGTATTTTTTACGTGTACTGTTTTATTACTGAGTTTTCAGAATGTGGCCAAGCCAGATGCAAATGATTCCTGTTTTCAGCCTTTTTCATATGAATACTGTGATTCACTTAAAAAAAAAGCACACAAAAGACATCATTGTCAAGCACTTTGCTAATAATTAGTTTCCAGAGCCTGACCTACCATGTTCTGCATCTGTTCCAACTCTAAATCAACTGTAGTTGTAAATAAAGACTTTAATAAATCAAGGCAGAACAATATTTAGAAAAAAAAAAACATTGAGGCCATGTAGGGTGTCTAACATACCAAACATACTCTGCAACCTAACAAGGGAGAAAATACTAAATGACAATCTTTAACTCATATTTCCTCTGTGTGGATAATACAGCTTGCCTGCTTTGTTGTTCCTCTGTTTGTGTATTTAGAAACACATGTAAATTTATACGTATGCAAATGTGTTTGTAACAGAATCCTGTACCAAGCCCCTCAATGATCGCATCATGTTAGCATCCTGCCTCAGCTTACATGCTGTGGGTAAAAACAGTTAGTGTGTGTGTGGGTGCATGGGGGTTGTGCGTGTGTGTGTTTGTGAGAGTACCAGGTTAATATGTCACTCAGTTGGGGGCTGTGGTAACAGCTGACTTTTGGTGACACCCACACTGAACCGGCAGCATCACTCGCTGTGTTGGAGTGTATTTCTGTGTGAGAGCCAGCGCGAGTCACTGTGGAAATAGCCTCTCACTGCTAAACGAGCCCATCCGTCAGAGACGGACCCATCGTCTGCATAATGTCTCCACTGTAGGGGCCCCACACAAACACATGGCAAACACACTCTAAAAAGACAGTTTGGGGTCATTAATCTCTGTAAGTCTCACTCCCTTAGCCTATCGAGGCTCCCCTGTCCTTTCTCCCTCTGGCAAAGTCATGGCTATCCTCCTTGACCAACACACTCTTCCACTGATGTGTGTTTGTGTGTGTTCTATCTTGTGTGTACATCCTGTGGGTGTGAGTGCTCTATAAGTGAGGTAGATTGTCTTTGTGTTGGTGACAGTAGCAGAAAACATGCAGAAGCAGAGATGTGTGATAGTAACAGACAGATCTATAATTCTCAGTTGACTGCAGCAGGCCAACCAGTGGAAGTCATTGATGATGTTGTCCTCATTTAAATCAAGCTGTGTGTGTGGCTGTGAGTTTTTGATATGGAGAGTCCTAGCCAAAGTCTGGAGTTAAATCCAATTAAAATACGCTAGTTATGACCTTAAACATCTTGTTCATACACAATACCCTCCATCATGGCTGACTTAAAACAAAGGGAAGTGATGTCAGTTTTTGCTTCTAAAGGTGTCACAGGCAGTTCTTAGCTGGTTCTTACCTTTTGTCCACAGAACCAGTCCAGTTTGGGTTTTTTCCCTTTCATAAATGAAATCATCAGTTTTAAACTGCCTTGTGCACTGACTCAGGCTATCTTTATCAAATCTGAAAATACATTCAGTGATCTGAAACATTTGAGCGCTGTATATTTTGGAAGAAAGGATATTGTACATTGAACAAATAGTGATATTTGGGATAATCATGGGAAATCCCTGGCTCCAAACTTTTCCCTGCATGTGATATATTCAACAGCACAATTTATTTAGACTGCAGACTTGTTCTTCTGTCTGGAAGGATACTTAGAAAGGAAACTCTCCAAAGCACAATTTTCTGCTCCAGCTTCCTTCCATTTATTCTGACATTTCCACTTTAATGTGTGGTCGATGTGGTTGCTATAGATGGTGCAGAAGTTGGGGACAAAAAGGCTTTAAAATTTGTGTCAGAAGAAGAAAGAGAGCCCTGGGTAATCACATATGCAGCATTACCAGAGCTTTCCCTTATTTTATGCTCTGGCGTGATGAGAGTGATTTTTTCAAGCTGCTTTCGGAGTGATGTAATACACAGATGGCATTAGATTTACCTCAACATACTGTTCCAGTGTTGTATCTCTGCTTTTCTCCAGCCTGCAGCAACAGCAGAGACTGCTCTTACTGGAGCCTATCTCTCCATCATTCTCTATAAGGAAAAGAACTGAAAATATATGCATTTAGGTTCCCCAAAAAAATGCAGGTTTTCTCAATGCTTAATGGCTGTAAGAGCTTCAAAGATTTTAAACCTTCGGAAACAAAGCCAGTGTCAGCAGTGTATCTCCTCATGTAATGAGAACATCTATATTTAACACCTTGTAATTGTGTAATTACAAATCCATACCTGTTTCAAATAGTCTAATGCAACAGTTTAGATAAAGACCAGACATTCTGAGAGAGGTGTATTGTCGAGACATAATCCTTGCTCTGTGAGGCCAGAAGCCCTCATTCTTCTCCCATGACACTATCAGCCAGCAGCCACAGAGGCAAATCCCACTGTTGTTGGAGGAAGACAAGGAATTACTTCCTGTGTCAGATTAGGTTTATCTTAGCCGGGCTGAGAGTTATTATTATTGTGAATCATATAGGTGCTTACACACACGCACACACACAGTGGACGATAAAAACCTACAGTAGCATTATAATGTTGGATAATCTGCACTCGGGGGGCAGTTAGCTGGCAGCTGGATTCTTTATGGGGAATTGGTGTTGCTGAGAATTCCACCTGGCAAATCCATGGTAACATGACCAGGAGAAATTAACACACACAAATCCATATACAGGAGCCAAAGATGTTCACGAAGAAATTAAGAGAATCAAAGTGTCCAAAAGGTGAATCATTTATGGAATCAATCAATCAATCAATCAATCAATCAATCAATCAATCAATCAAAAAGGCAGTTCAAATTACTTTACATCATAAAAACACAAAAATATAAAGTCACAAAAACAACAAACATTACCTTTTGTCAAGTGTCGTCATCAAAATCATCAACACATGTCGAATATTTTGGTCAGTGTTTCGTTTGTTATGGTTCAAAGGCAACTCTAAACATCTGGGTTTTTAACCTGGATTTAAAGGAACTCAGTGTTTCAGATGTTTTGCAGTTTTCTGAAATTTTGAAAACAAATTTCAAACTAATTTGAAATTTGTTATCAAATTTGGAACAAATTTGAAATGTGTTCCAAATTTCTGGTGCATAGAAGCTGAATGCTGCTTCTCCATGTTTGGTTCTGGTTCTGGGATACAGAGCCAGAACCAGAAGACCTGAGAGATCTGAAAGATTGATACAACAGCAGCAGTTCTTTAATGTATTGTGGTGCTAAGCTGGTCAGTGTTTTATAAACTAACAGCAGTATCTTAAAGTCTTTTCTGTCAGTGGAAGGACTTTAGAACTGCATGATGTGCTCTATCTTCCTGGTTTTAGTGAGAATGCCAACAGCAGCATTCTGGATCAGTTGTAGCTTTTTTTTTTAGGGAGACCTGTGAAGACACTGTTGCAGTAATTAATGTGACTGAAGATAAATGCATGGAGTCCAACACTACACCCAGATTTCAGGCCTGATCTCTATTTTCCAGCTGTAACACCTGAAGCTGTGTGCTGACTCTAAATCGTTCCTCTTCATGTCCAAAGGTAATAACTTAAGTTTTGTTTCTGTTCAACTGGATAAAGTTGTTACATCCACATATTTTTCTAAACTGTTCAGTGCTTGAATGGGTTCTTGTGGTGACATTGTAATGTGTATCATCTGTGTAATTATGATAGGTAATCTTTCTATTGAGAGGTTGCCAGGCAATGTTACTTTTTTGCTCCAAGAGAGAACAGAAAAGAATTTGCAAGCAAGCAGAAAAGTATGCAAGAGGAGATTTGATCTGAGCACAGAGAAATTTTGAGCTCAAGGAGAAAGGTTTGAGAAAGCACAGTGAATATTTGAAAGAGAGCAGAAGTTTTGAGTACAAACATTACAGGTTTTGTGAAGAAAGACATGAAATCTTGCTTTCATACTGAAAATGTGTACTTTCTAAATATGGCGGAGAAACTCCCCCATAATCATAAGCCCCTCTGTCTTCCAAGGCAAAAGTGTCCAGATTACAATTTAGCGTCCCTAGGACCTGTAGTGTATTATTGGTTGATCCTGTGAGAAGTCGTGGGGGTTTAATTTCTCATATTTACTACAACCCCTCTGCTATCTTTCATGTTGGCGTGTCTTTTTTAAAACATCGCTAATAACTTGTGAATTTGTTGCTGCAGATGCTATTCAGACGGCCGAAACGGCTTGTTGTTGAATCAATAATAATTACACAGCGAAAGCTCTTTTCGCTAATGATTTTACACAGCAGAGCTATGTTAGAGGAGTCAGGGTTATAAACACTGGTCTCTTGTATATAGTGAATAGAAAAATGAATCAGGATAAAGCCACAACATAAACAAAGTGCAGTGGTGTGAAGGAATTATCTGAAAAAATATAGTAATAGAAGGAAACAATAAGAAATTTGAAAAGAAAATGCATTTATGCAGCGTACTCGTCATTTTGTTGGTGTTCAATTACCTAAACAAATGAATGTGCTGCTATGACAAACTAGCACATAAATTTTACCCAAAATAAATTTCGGATAAAACAAGATGTCTTCAAATTTAAGCTTGATAAGACCAAATGTATGAACACAATACAAGAGATTGCAATATATATTAAACAACATTCAAAGCAGGGAAAAGGTGCAAAATACATAAAAATAATATTGATCATATCATTTTTCTACTTTACACATCTTTGCCACACAAAGAAAAAATATGCAAAGTACAGATTTGACAAGGTGATTGGCCTTTCTTTTCACAAGCTCTGTGAGATTTTTTTCTGTCTTACAAGCTTTCAAAAAGTCCATTTCCTTTTTCTAATATTTGAAATAATGACTGTGGTCTTAATAATTAATACCACCTTTGGGCCAAAATGGGTGGAAGAATAAGAGTAAAGGGCTTGTAATAGAGACACATTAGGATACACTCATATTCTGGGGAGAGAGGATAATTAAAGCAAATGGTGCAAACATTCACTTTGATTCAGAAAGGCTTTGCAAAGCTTTTCACCCAAACGAGTCTCATCAAACAGGGTTTGAGTAACCATGGAAGTCATGTCAGGTGTTATTACATACATTTTATTCTTTTGCATCCCTTTTCTTCTTCATGTGAAAAGATCTCAGAACTTTTCACACAGCGCTGATCACAGAACTCTTTTTGAAGAGGTCTTTGTCACTACATGACCCTTTGGTCAACACCATTACAGAATATCTCACCAGGGAGCGAAATAAAGAGTGATATACGTAGATCTATTCATCAGCCATTACAAAGGCATCGATGCATATCTCGTACATGGCACAGAGTCAGCTCTAACCCAGAGGTATGATTTGTTTGAGAACGTTCTCATCACAACAGGAAACCTAGAGGACACATGAGCCTGGCCATTGCCTTCCGTTCAGCGCTCTGTGCTCTGTCGGGGATTTTTCCCATTGAGTTGGATTTCTCCGGTAGAATTTCAACTGGGCCACTCGTGTGTGTTTGTGTATATATATAAAAAAAAAAATTCCCTTCTCACCCTCTGCGGGTGGTCTCTTTCATCCTCTGAGCTCGGGTCCTCTACCAGAGGCCTGGGAGC